>ML782712.1:1392043-1412867 GCA_009831015.1 Picea engelmannii
CAAGAGCAGTTGGAAAAGAGTCAAGCCAAGTACAAGACGAGACATGACAAGCATCGTGTTGATCACAGTTTCCAAGTTGGAGATGAAGTTTGGCTTTACATCAGTAAGGAGAGGCTTAAAGGAGAAGGTAAAAAATTGAAACTAATTCAATATGGTCCTTTCAAGATTATCGACAAGATTGGTAACAATGCCTTTCGTTTAGATTTGCCTCATATGCAAATGTATGCAGTTGTTAATGTTGAGAATTTGAAATTGTATGAGCCTTCGTTGATTGATGATAAAGGCGAGAATATTCAGATTCCTTCTATAGATTATTTTTCCCCAGAATATCTTACAGAACTGCATGAAGACACCATCCTTGACAGGAGAATGCAAACTTCAAAACGAGGAAATGTGGAGTATCTTCGAGTTGGTCTTAAAGGTACAAATCCAAGCAAAGCCAAGTGGATTGAGGTTGGAAGAGTGAGGGAACTATACCCTCATCTTCAAATAGACTGAAAATAGTCTTTTGGAGGTCCAAAAGCTTTCCAGTGGGGAGGTGTGATCATGGGATCAAATTTTGCTCAAAAATTCAAAGTGCTCGGAATTTCTTCAAATCGAACGAGAGCATAGGCCTCGTCGTTGCGAACCCAACTCAACTTGTTTGGGTTCAAACGGACATCGGGAGTGAGAGATATCGCGTTCTGTTCAAAATGGAAAACAGGCAAAAAAAGGGATGATGATTGTACAGTCCGTACGGATGATGACGTGGCAGGCCATACGACATGTGGCAGGCAGTTATTGGATAGTTGGCATGTGACATGGTTTCTTGGCAGTGAATAGGATGGCGACACGTGGCCCAATCAATGGCCACCACGTGTCACCTGTTTGTTGGTTAAAATCTTTGCACTCGGCAGGAGTCGACCCCGTGACCTCCAAGGCAGGGTAAATCTTTGGGAAAGGCCGCCCAACCGGTGCGCCCACACATGTTACTTGATATATATATGTGTTGCAATATATTTAACATCGTATAAATGTGTGTTGGGGCGTGAACTGGGCCGGGGCTAAGCCCTGGCCTGTGGTTACATATTTCATTGCATACGACCGGTGCTACGGTGGTTAGACCCACCGTGACATATGTTATAACCGTTTGAATATGAACGGTTTGGTATGACATGTGACCAATGTATATGTGCATGGGTAAGCCTTACGGTTATATCAATGGTTTTTTAAACTTAAGCCCTGTTGTGTTATAGCGCGCGGTCATGTGACGACCATGTGCCCATGGGCCTTGGTAGTTAAGGCCGGCGCGTAACTGTTTGACAGTTTGGAGCGGTTGTGCGGTTGCACCCGATGCCAAGTTTTTATGCTTTAAATTGCGTGTGGGCTAGGTTGAGCCAAGAGAGGTGTGTTTTGTAGATGCAGAGACAACAAACTTGAAGGGGAGACTTCCAAGAAGCCTATCTACTTCAATTTTTGGCCAAACAAGGTGCCAAAAAAGCCCAGCTAGGGGTTTTTGGATGTTCTGAAGCTGTTGGAGTAGTCTATTTGGAATTTTGAGCATTGTAAAGCACATTTTTGAGCACTTTGAGAAAATAATACAAATGATCCATTGGAAGCTGGACCAGGAGATGTAGCCCAAGACAGGGGTGAACTCCTTTATCATTTGTTGTGTTATGTGTTTTCTGTTCATTGATTATGCTGCTGTTTATATGCATCTTGAATGAGTAAATCCTATTAAATTTGTGTTTGCAAAGTTGATCCATTTGCATTTTAACACATAAATTTAACTTGCAAATATTTTCAAGAATACAAGTCTTCTTCATTTTTAGCTCACTCTGGAATTTTGAGAATGTGTATAATGAAAACTGGCACCCTGTATTTATAGTAATCTGGGCAGTTTAACTGGGGCCGAATTCTCCTTCTAGGTGTTAATAAATTCATATTAAATATATTTCTGCAGCCGACAACCTGTCTAGGGTTTCCTTCATTTCTTTGCTTCCTTCCGGAGGATTCTAGTCTCGTCATAAGTCACAATAGAGGTTCATACCTCTCGAAGCTATCATAATATTAACAAGTACTCCATGCCTTGTCATACTGACTGTTAGTTTTCCTTTTTTGGGAATTTACAGAGGTGTACGCAGCCTGTAGTGGGTCTGCACGCGTACATACACACCCTACCTTTAGACAACCCCCGTACATACGCAAGCTTCTTAAGTGTTAGTTGTGTGACTGTGTCAAGAAAGTCTTGCTTCAAGAGGAGGCAACCAACCTCTTACCTGTTTGAAGTCATACTTCTCAGGGGTTTTCTTGACCTAGTCCTAGTCTCTATTGTTACAGTTTGTAGCTTGGGTTTGACATCAGTTTTAGCTTATCTTTATCAATATTTCTTGTGTTTTCTTTGTAAGGGCTTGAGACAAGTTTGTTAGTCTTTTCTAATCATCCTGTTTAGTATCGTCAGTGAATCCCTGCGATCCGCAGTAGACTAGAAGTCAGTTTTTGGTCTTGTCTTGTCTTCACTTTTTCCCTTTTACTTGATTTAGAAGAAAAGAAAAATAAGTTATTTCAAGTTTCTTATTTTGAATCATAAAAATTAAAAAAAAAATATTTCATCTCTTAGTTTGGTTAAGTAGTTAGGTTAGTTGTCTTTACTTGTTAGGAATAAGAGTGCTTTCTTAAGTTATTTACTGAATGATTAGAACACTAAGTAGCTCGTAGTCAAGTGAAATCTTGTTTTGGGTTTTTCTTTTAAAAGATCTTAGAAAAAGTAGTTACGAAAAGTTGGTTAAAGAGTTTAAATTTGAAAATATTTATTTGTCAAAAAGAAGTAGTTTTTCTTTTAGTTTCACTTGATGATATTCTCTTTTGTCTCTTAAAATACACCACTAGTTTCATTTATGTTTCCTTGACTTAAGACAAGCCACTTAAAATTAATTCTAAATTAAAATTTATTAGACTTTATGTTTGTAGGGTTCATCTACTAGTCTAGGCTAGAGCCTTGATTTAGGTTGCAGAGGAAAATCCTGAAGGCTATAAAACAAACATACATGTTTGTGCTAGGGAGTGTAAAAATTCCAGTAAACGTGAAAGTTATCCGGAACCCCCCTCTAACACAGGGGCTAAACACAAGGTCGTGTGTGGAAAGGTGGCGGAGATAACCCCTCCAAAGCTGGACCAAGCGTAGTGGGGAATGCATATAGAGGGCTTGTCTTGGGATTCTGTTGATCACATTTTCCATAGATCTTCGTGGGTCTCGAATCCATTCGAGTCCTCAGTCGTTCCAGAACACTTTCTTTCGATACCCTCGATAGTTTTCAGGCTTGATATCCTGCTCATTGCGGTCCACCCGACGATTGACTATACCCTCCAGGTGATTGTTCGCGCATTGGCAACCTAGTTGCCTTTATTATAGTAACTTACATAGGTGACAATGAGGGTATACCGTGGTACCTAGGGAAAACATCGGGCCACACTTTGCATATTACCCAGAGGGTGCTTTCATATTCGAGTTTCACTTTCACCGGTAAGTTTCTCTAGTGTTGGCTAGTGTAACTGTTCTTAGTTTTGATTTTCTTTCTTTTTCTCATAGGATATTTTCTAGTGTGTGCTGGTTTTCAACGTTAGTAAAATCCCTAGTGTGTCATTGATATTCTCACAAAGTGGAATATCAAGAGCTCCGTCGATCGCAAAGGCTTCAGGGCCTGTCGTCGGTTGAATTGGATCCACCCCCACCACCGCTAAGGTGAAGACTTGACCAACAAGGGTCATTTAAGGTGATTGGGCCATAGGAAACTATGCCTGAGCCATCTGTGAGAGGAGAACACTCGAATTCAGAGGAGCCTACAGTTTCTGACCTTGGAGTGGAAGCTCTTAGACCAGTCAATTCTCTGATCACTGACTTGTCGGTGCTTGTTGTGGTACAAGTTTTCCCCCCAAGGGTAACTCATCGTGAGCATCAAATAGTCTTGTAAGATTCAATGGAAGAAAACACTGCTACTTCATTAGGGAGTCCTCACACTCCCTCTATGGCTGCCACTATAAGGGGCGTTCTGCCTCCTAACCCACCTTCACCGGTTCAGACTACCATGGTCTCGATCACCTCTACTTTGAGCAGTGGTCTGATTTCATCTATGGCAGCGATCACTGCTTCATTCACCCAAAGTGCGACAGGCCCTCTGTTCTCATATGGGATACCTCGCTTTGATACAAACTTTTTCCTTTCCTACTCCACCCAACAGACCATGGGTATGGGGGTAGGGAGATCTAACGCTCCTATGAAAGGGTCCATGGGGGGCACCTCATCCCCCTATAACTCTTTCCATTATGGTGGGGGTCATATACCTCCGTCATCCCCCTCACTAGGTAGTGCTCCCCAGCAGCCCGTCTGGCCGAACATGAACTACAACTTTTTTAGAGCAGGTAGTCAAGGAATTTCTTCCAACACCACACCGGTGGGTTCTTTGTCGTTCTCTTTGTTAAACATGTTTGGTAACATGTCAGCTACCATCTTGGATGGGGGAAACCCTAGTTTTGGATCACAAAATCCTGTGTCGGGTACTATTCCTGCACAGGGGGCAAACACCTCTCAAGGACCCTGGAATCCGTGGTAGGGATCAATCCCCTCATCAAGGATGTCGATTGGGGAAAACCCCTTCCATGGCCAATGGAACCCTGGGAAAGGCCCAATACCTATGCCCATTGGATCAGCAGGGGGAAACCCTTTCTAGAACCTTTGGAACACAACGTCAGGAGAAATCGCTTCCAAACCCTCAACGTCCTACTATAGGATTCAGTTGATGACGTCTCAATAAGCGCAGTATCTGAATGCTGGCTAAGGCCATGGTTTTTACCAGAACCCTGGTCAACAACCTAAATTTTCTTGGAAACCTGGTGCCAACCAAATTCCAGGATCCTTTCCTCCTGTACATACTCAACAACCCAATCTACCTTTTATGGAAACTTTGCATTTTGTAGACTTGTCAAGATTGTTAAACGACCCAATCTGTCATGATCTGCGTTGGCCTCCTATGCCGACCAATTTTCCCTCAGACATTCCAAAGTTCAAAGGTAAGCCTAAAGAAATACCAGGCGATCATGTGACCACCTTTCACCTATGGTTCTTATCCAAATCATTGAGAGACAAATTTGTCTAGTTGTGTTTGTTTCAACGCACTCTTATCGAGAGTGCTGGGAAATGGTACATCAAGCTCGACCACTCAAGATACTCTACTTTTGGTGAATTGGAAATGGTTTTTCTAAACCATTTTCAATTACCTATGAGATATGATGCCAACACTGAATTGATGGCCAACTTTGAGTAAACAAAGGCTAACCACATCTCAGATCACATCCGAGAATGGTGGTGTTGGAAGAGTTTGATAAAAGTACCAGTTCCACCGACTTTTCTACTAGAGTGGTTCCTTAAGTCTTTGGTACCTCAGTTATCCAAGGACGTTGCAATGTCAGGAGTGTTTTCTGAGGAAGAAGCGATAATGAGAGATCAACAATAGAACTGATATACTCTCAGTCTGGTTTACTTTATGAAGTTTTTACATATGCGCCACGGTCCATTCTTGACAATACTAGATAGAAGTTTGGACCACATTCCAATGGTATAGTTGGTTCAACACAAGCAAAGCCCACTAAGCAGTTGTCAAATCAATTGCAAAAATTGTCGATACAACAGACAGTGGCCAACCAAACCACTGGTTTGGTTGCTCCCCCTACTCAAACGTCAGATATACATAATGTGCAATCGACAAACCCGAAGGCCAACCAACATCCTGATGGAAAGAAGAAACAACTAAAGAAGGGTAAGGGGGATAAGAAACCCACCAATAATTATGGTGGGGGAAACACTGAGAAAATAAATTTGAAGTATCCATGTAATCTTTGCATGAAAGACCATCCAAATCACCTGTGCCCTTGACTTGTGGAGGCCCATAAGTTATTGGTGTAGCATCAGCTTGATGTGTTAATGAACCCATTTCCACTTGGGAAAAATTTAACTCAAGCGTCTTTGAACACGGATGGGGGTAGTCAGGGACCCCCTTCGTCATCTAGTAATCACTCGACCTAGAATGTTTATATGTTGAAAGGTGATGCTCACATAGCAACTAGGACACACGATTATAGAATGCAAAACACTTCTGAGAAGGGTAAAGAAGTTGAAAACCCATATGTTCCTCTCTAGATTGAGAAAACAATGGGAGAAACAATGACATGCATCCCAAAAAGGGCGTTCAAGAAATTGTCTAACAATCCAAACGTGAGGGCCGCCCAGAATTACTTTGTGGTGGAAGATTTGTCACAAACCCCTTGTGCGATGTCAGCTTTGGAGGTCCTCCATAGCTTCCCTTCACAGAGAAAGGATTTGTTAGCTGCCTTAGGATTTGCTAAGACCTGTAATCTGTGAATAATCATGCTTGATATGACCGAATTAAAACCTCATCTCCCCTACCACGTGGCGTTTCAGATAGTAGTGGCCTACACCACAAAAAACTTTACTTGGAATATTTTATGTACGGTAGTTGATGAGGATGCCTCGACATGCGTGATGTCATTGGATTGTTGGAAGACCATTGGCCAACCCATTTTGTTTTTGTCACCTACTCTTCTTACATATTTCGATGGCCATTTTTAGACCATGTGCATCGAATTTGAAGTGGTTGATGCACCTCTCGACTAAAACCTCTTGTTAGGAAGGAGTTGGACCTATGTTATGCATGCAGTGGTCGCCACAATTTTTCAGGTCTTGTTGTTTCCACACGAGGGTCAGATCATGTCCATTGATCAACTATCTTTCTCCCATCCCGAACCTTCATCAGGGGCATCCAAAGTCCCGATGATTGATAATCCACATCTCGGCATCGTCAATGTAGGGGTTGGTTTGTGCCTACCTTTGATGGGTACTTTTGATTACACGCCTCCATCCGACGATGTCAATTTCATATCGGCTTTCCCCGACCAGCCTAAGGCTGTAATATTTCAAGTGTCGTCGTTCCACATGACTTAATTTAACGATCCCTGGACTCTTCCTTCCCTATCAGCCAGGATGGAAGGGACCAAGCATCATGGCATGGCCATGCCTTTGTCCTCGATAGAGGTTCCGTGCTCTATAGTACAACAATCTTCCGCCGACCTGGATATGACTCCCGCACATGAGTTAGATCTAGTTCTCGAGCCTATTTGGGCTCAATATTCCCTCACCACTACCGATTCTTTAGATTTGGTCTTTCCCTCAAAGGAGGCAATTATTGAGGCAATGACTGGTTCGGAAAGACCCTGGGATGATCTCCATCACAGATCTTATTTTCTCCCAGATTTAAGAAGAATTGAGGCGGGTGAATTCATGTTGACTATGACTGGTGATAGGTCTTGTCCTATCAATCCTTTGGCTACGCAAGTAGTTTACGCCGAAGGTAATATGGAAACCATCATTGAAATGATACATAATGACATCTCCAGAACCCCTGGCGTCATGGAGAATGTCTTCGTCGAAGCGGACTAATCCCTCGAGGAGATTCAAATCTACACAGATTTATTTAAGGAATTATGCAACGTGTTTTCCTGGTCTTGCGAGGAAATGTCAGGAATTGATCCAAGAATCGTTGAACATGAAATAATGACGTATCCAGACGCTAATCCAGTCCGACAAAATCTTTGTCCGGTAAATCCTAAGAAAGAAAAAACTATTAATTTTGAAGTAGAGAAACTGCTCAAAGCCGCTTTCATCTACCCCGTTCAATTGACTCAATGGGTGTCAAATCCCGTTTTGGTCAACAAAAAGTAGGGAACGATTCGCGTATGTATGGACTTCTGTGATTTGAACAAGGCCTGTACAAAGGATAATTTCCCCACCCCATTCATTGACCATATTTTCGATGAATGTGCAGGCTGTGAGGTATTTTCTTTCATGAATGGTTTTTTAGGATACAATCAGATATAAATTAAGCCTAAATACCAGAATAAAACCAATTTTATATTTCCATAGGGTACATTTGATTATCGAAAGATGCCTTTTGGCCCGAAGAATGCTAGAGCCACTTTTCAGTGGGCCATGTATTTTTCTTTCCATGATCTCAGACACATAGTTGAGGCCTATCTCGGTGACTTAGCATCACGATCTTGTAAGAGAGCTGATCATCCCATGCACCTCAAACTTATCTTTGAGTGATGTCGCTACTATCAGATTTTCTTAAATCCAAACAAGTGAAGATTTTGGATGATGTCAGGTCATCTTCTAGGTTTCATAGTTTTGACAACAGGGATCATAGTCGATCCTCTAAAATTTGAGGCGATAGTTCAATTGCCTCCCTTGTGCACAGTCTCTCAGCTTCAAAGTTTACAAGGAAAAGCCAACATTATTCAGCATTTTATCACAAACTACGCCGAGATCACTAAAGGGTTCATGTGTTTACTGAAGAAGTATGTTCCTTTCTATTGGGATGAAGCCGCTCAACGCTCTTTCGATGCATTTAAACACGCCCTCACGCTTTCGCCTCTGCTTTGGCCACCCAATTATAATAAAGACTTCTTATTGTACTTGGTCATGGTAGAGTCGACCATCGGTATGGTCTTGGTTCAATAGGACGATATGCTTGAAGAGAATGTGATTTACTACCTGAGCTGAGGCCTGGTTGGACCAGAATGCAACTACTCCCACATTGAGAAGCTTGCGTTGGCAGCAGTCAATACTGTCCAATGGTTCCGTCATTATATTCTGCTTCGTAAGACCGCCATCATTGTCGTTGTGAATCTGTTTCAATACGTGTTGACACGATGAATAATTGGCGGAAAGATCAATAGATGGATAGTTATCCTCTAGGAATTTAACTTGGATTTTGTTTATGCAAAATCTAATAAGTCATTGGTCTTTGCAAAACTTATCTCAGAAATTTCGATCGAGTCAGGTGATGTTACGCCCGAAGAATCACCGATTGAAGGAGATCTTTTTTTGATTTCATCTTCAGACCTCTGGTATGGAGATATACTAGTCTATCTCCACAATTTAAAGTGCCCCACCTCTGCTCTCATGATGAGCGTCGACATATACGCCATCAGGAAAAAAACTATCTCATTCTCAATGACACTTTGTATCGTCGAGGTGTAGATTGCATCCTCTATCGATGTCTCACTCATGAAGAAGCGAAACTTGTTCTTAACGACTGCCACACTGGAGCATGTGGTGGTCATTTTTATGGGTTGGAAACAACCCAAAATATTCTATGAGTCGGTTACTTTTGGCCGACGTTAATCAAGGATTGCGTTGAATTGGTCAAGAAGTGCCACCCATGTCAGATCTTATCTCGGAAGATGAGGGCACATCCCACTCCCATGTTTCCCATCATTATAGTTGGTCCCTTCACCAAGTGGGGGATTGATTATACTACATGCCACCTGGATTCAGCCACGGGGAATCGTTATATCATTGTAGCAATAGACTACTTCAAAAAGTGGGTCGAGGCTATGCCAACTTTCAAAGATGATGGAGAAACAACAACTCTCTTTATTTTTAACCAGATTGTAGTAAGGTTCGACATCTCAAAGGAGATTTTCACTGACCATGGTAGTCACTTTCAGAACAAAATGATGTATGAGTTAACATCAAATCTTGGGTTGAGGCAAGAGCATTCATCACCCTACTACCCACAAGAAAATGGTTAGGTGGAAGCTATGAATAAGTCCCTCAAGACTATTCTACAACGAACGATCAATTCAACCAAGTCAAATTGGCATTTGATGTTGTACTTGGCATTGTGGGCCTACCCAACATCTGTAAATACTGCAACTGGTTTCTCACCTTTTCAACTCGTTTACGGGCTAGAAGCAGTCTTGCTAATAGAGTGCCATATCCCATCTCTAAATTTGGAAGTACATCTATTGCCAGACACTTCACCGCTTGAGGAACGCTTATTATATCTCGAGCAACTCAATGAGAAACGTCGTGATGTAGCCTTGGATAACGAGGCTCACAAGAAAAAATTCAAGTGTCAATATGATCAGTCTGTTCATCCTTGGATTTTCTTTGAAGGCGACCTTATCCTAGTTTATGACCAAGATAAGGATCCCCCAGGGGCAAGCAAGTTCAAACCTATCTGGTTCAGACCTTTCATCATGAAGGAGGTACTAAATAAGGACACTTATCGTACGGTTGAATTTGAAGGGAAAGCCTTGGCAGAGCCTAGAAATGGGCTCTACCTCAAGAAGTATTACTCGTAGGTGGGTCACCTTGGGTGACTTCTTGTACATATGTATAGTTCTTATATAGTTTAGTTTTTGTCTTTTTGTTTTATTGATGTGTTGTTATTTATGTCATCTTTTTTTCTATGGCAGATGTCAAGTGAATCAGAGGAGTTCATTGAGTCTGGGGATGGTTGCTCCTCACAAAATCTGCTGGACGCACTGGTCCCACATTTGTACATAACAGATACATAGTTGTCAAATACTCCGGTACACATAAAAATGATATATATAAAAAGAAACTAAAAATTAAATAACTTTAAAAGTAAAAAACGTACCCATCTCTCCTCGCTCAGCTCTAGGAGGTATGAGCATGTCTGAGTCCCTATAAATGTTTATCCTAGCATAGGGGTAGTCCTCTATTGCCAGAATCTGTCGTGGCCACCAGTCAAAAAAGGTGTCGTCAAAGGCCTCTATGGTCCTTCCGCCCCCCTGTCACGAAAACAATGCTGCCCATCTACACACTGCTAGGGAAGAGGCCACATGGCCCCACACTGTCTCTCGTGGACTGAGACTAGGTACCCTCTAAAAAAAGAACGAGCAAAGAATGGTCTTGAATCGAAATTTTTTGTTACTCTTCCCGTGAAACTCAGTGAGTTGTCTCTTCATGAAGTCTATCACAGTCGTGCTCTAGTCGAATATTCATGCATTTAAGCAATGCACCAGACAATGCATGTGTGCCTGGGAGGCCTGATGTAAAGCCATGGATCCAGTAATCCACTCAATAAGTAAAACTATCACTTTCAGTGATAGGTTGGTGATCTTGTTGATTGGCACCTGAGAACCTACTTTCTCAGTGCTGACCTCACAATGTAGTTCAATCATCTCTGCAATGTTGTGAGGCCCAGGGGGAAAAGAACGGAAGTTGAATGGTTCACCTCTCCTCGAGAGGCCAATCAGAAAGTAAATGTATTCAATCGTTGGAGTCAATGACTACGCCTCGAGCATAAACACCTCAACATCGGGATGCCAATAATCTACCAAGGCATTCAAAAGCTTGGGTTGTGCCCTCATGAATGGACATCGGAAGAACTTCCACAACCTGCATTGTCTCAATGCAGCCATAGCTGCAAGGTCCTCATCGACCAAGATATCTATATCCTCATGCTCCCTCTCTCTCCAGTGGACATGCATCCTATTACAAACAAGTTCATGGAGGAAATTAGCTTTTGCATTTTTATTTTTCTACCTTTTTCTACCTGACACAGTTGAGTATGCACGCGGGAAGATTGTTTTATGCCTGAGGGCATACGCAGTTTGTCCTTGGACATCCCGCGTACACATAGGGCCACCATTTTTTAAAGGTGTGTGCCCCCCAAAAAACCAAAAGAAATGAAAAATGAAAGTAAGGAAATGCAAGAAGAGCTAGTTTGTAATTACTTGGTCTGAGTGAAAGTTCGTTTCGTCCTCTGAAGCTCCCAAAATCAACTCTTTTAACAAAGGGGTGTTTTTGGCTTTTTGGTCAATTATCAATTTGTAATGGTGATAATGAGTTGCCAACTTCTATTTATAGACTTTTGTGGCCCTTTTTGTTGTTTTTTTTGGCTTGAAAATCATTTAACATGGTTCTAGAGTTTCTCATTGGATGTTAAGATACAATTCTCTTTTGGTTTGAAAAATTTTTGGGAGATGGGTCACTTTTAAATATTCTTTGGTAAAAGTCGTTTTTTCCAAATTTTTGCATTTAAGTTAGGATTCCACCTCCACTTTTTTCATCTCATTATCTTTTCCACTTTGCCATAGGATCGAACCCACCGAATTGCGACACAAAACCATCATTGCTTCTTTAGAAGTGTCGTAATTTTGTGGTAGAGCCTACCTCTACATGGATTCCCTAGGTAGATCCTGGTTGCATTTTTGGTGTCCATGATGTCATTAATGAAATTAGGCTTGGGAGTCTTCGTTAGTCTTGTCCTGATTACGATACTGAGCCTGATACGTCTGATATGTTATCACTCTTGACCTCACCCTCGAGACTCCCAGAAAATGAGTATGTTTTTAATCCCTTTTAAGACTTTTTAAACATGAAAATATTGTCGAGCGATCTTATCTTCCTTCACGCTCGCCAAACTAAAATTTGAAGGCATGTCTGACCGGCGGTAGTTTACCCCTTTTTCAGTCCAGATGGTCAATTTTATGAACAAAGGTACACTCTAGGAAATTCGGTTCGCTAGAAGAGTATTCTCAGGTATAAGTTTAACTCTTTTTCGGGCCTGAGGGACTAAATTTACGAAAAAGGAACCCCCACGGAGTCCATAGTTATGCTCTTTTCAGACTCCCTAAAATTGAAAAGATTGTTGAGTGGCCTTGTTCCTTCACACTCATTAAAATGGCCCATAAGAACATCCCCTACGGAGTCCATAGTTAAGCTCTTTTCAAACTCCTTAAAATTGAAAAGATCGTCGAGTGACCTTGTTCTTTCACACTCATTAATTGGTTCAGAAAAACATGTACTGGCATGAGTTTACCCCTTTTCTGGCCTGTAGATTAAGGAGGAAAAAGGTACACCTCGGGAGATTCACCTCTCCAAGAGAGTTCTCCTCAACAAATTTCACTTTTTCGGGCTGGGGAGACTAAATCTAGAAAAAGGAAGTGAGTCCATAGTTAAGCTATTTCCAGACTCCTTAAAATTGAAAAGATTGTCGAGTGATATTGTCTTTATCACACTCGTTAAAATGGTTTTGAATAGACGTATTTTCGGTGCTATTTTACCCCTTTTTCAAACCGACTAGAATACCTTTGAAAAATGTACCCCAGCGAAGGCTTCTTTTATGTTTTTTCAGACTCTTTAAAAATGAAAAACAACCGAGCTTACCTTCTCTAGGCTCTTAAAAAATATATTGAAGGTGGTTTCATCGTGTCCTATTAATCGCATTTTCACCCCTGCATCTTTGGCCTAATGATAGCTCCATGTTTCTCTCAACTAAACCTCTAAAGCATGCCTTATATGCAAGCCTTGTAGCACTTTGCCTCTACGTTTTGACACCTTGACCCATGGAGGAATTTTCCCGAGTGTCCTCTCCCTGCACATGTATCCTTGCTATGAGAATTAGTGTGTTCCTTGTTCTTGGAACTAGTATGTTTTGCGACACTCGTTCCTTCTTTGTAACATAGCATTCTTTTATTCTTTTTCAAGCTCTTCAAATATTGAAAAAGACAAAAAAATAAATATACCACAAAAAGAGGACAGGAAAAGTATTTTCTTTTTATGGAAGCACAATGAGTCACCCTTGGAAAAATCAAATCCTTCCATTTGTTCATCAAGATTTAGGATTTAATATGACCTTAGGAAGTTGTTCTCGCTACATAGAGTTGTGTCCTCCTCCATTTGGTTATTCTTCCAAACACATGGAGAGTTTGTGTTGCCTCCTACATCATGAACTTATGTCAATGTCATGCTACCTGAGTCTGATCATATGTCGTGCTATTGTCCAAGGGAATTTTTTACTGAGCTTGAGTCAGCCCTTCTGTAGTTTGTCTCTTTCCCTCATGCCTGGCCATCCTGAAATTCCAATCAAGTCCTTGTTCGAAATCACTGAAGTTCTCTACCTGATCACTGAGATCCTCTTGTCTGTTCCTGACGAGTCGTCGAAGACCTCTGGGTAGTGAATTCATACACTCACATTACACTCCTACCTGAGTTTTGAAGATCTTGAAGTTGTTGCTCGAGCTCTAAAGGCCTCATCTCCATCCATCAGGTGTCATTGGCTTCTTGAATATGGATACTATACATGTATATCTTTGATTTTGAGATGTAGATTCACTGTGTATTGCTCGTGGCTAAAATTTATATAGTTATATGACATGGATCTGTAGTGTATTTTATTGGCATCTATGATTTATTTCCTCCCAAGCATGGGTAAGCCCGCCTTGATGAGACTATTATTATTTTTGCAGATGACACCTCCCGAACTCTGGTCTCGGGCTCACTCGCTTCATATGTTGGTGAATATTTGTAATGTATTTTGGCCATCATATGGTCTTCTGACCTCACACATTAGGGGGCATTTGTTATAAACCTAAATTGCACCATACATGCATACCTGGCATCAGGCACTCTTACTTTCTATTTTCGCCAAGCCATCACTGAGCAACTCTTCTTAAAAACCATATTTTTGAATATGTACGTGCCCTACACCACTACTTCCCACATACACACGCTTGCCGCACCACCACATCTCATGTACGTAGCTCTAGATGCACCATTACAGCCTACGTATACCCACAAATGTTGCAAAAATTAAAAAATTGCAAGGAATTCATTGAGATTACATGCCATTGGGTAGTTTTCCAACTGTCCCACTACCTATAGCCCGTCACCCAACCAGATAACCATCATTTTGTCATATAAAATGAGGTGTTGGGGTCTCATTCAATATCTAAGCATAAGAACAATGAAACTCTGTTCGTTTCACATCCCCTCCTTGCCCTAAGAATTTGTAGCCACCTTGTGAGTTTTGAGCCATAATTCCCTATTCTTTCATTTTTCCTCAATCATAAGACCATGCCTTTTCCTTAGAAGAAGTGTGAGAGGAGAAATATACGTGGAAGCACAGTTAGATCAGTCGTCGATCTCATTGTAAGTAAACTTTGTGATTCTAATAAAAGGAGTACTTTTTATGTCCCACCATATGATGTGTTCAATCTTTATGTTTGATTCATGTTTTATTATGACATCTAACACACTAATTTATATATGAGATGCATGTTCGTAGTTATTTGTTTGTTTGTTTGTTTGTGAATGTAGGTTAGACTTGGGAGGAGACTTGTAGTCGAAGAGAAATCGAACATGAAAGGATTGACACCGGACGCAGAGTTTAAGGTAGAGTTACCATATCTTTTCATCTTGTATTTCTTGTATGAATGTTGGGTATAGTCGGGGTAGTCTAAAGAGTAGGAGACTTTTAGACGGTTACATCTGCCTACATGTTGAAACCTAGTGTATTCTATACGGGGATTTTCCCACTATAGAAAAAGGGCACATCATATTCCGTGCCCAAGGTGTCAACTAAGTCCCAAAATTGAGTGCTTGAGGAATTGTGTAGTGTTAAAGGTTTCCAGTGGGCTCGGTGGATCAGTTTGCCGATAGATCAGATTGGGTCGGTGTTAAGATCATTTGGTTGAAGTTTCATGTGATAGGATGATGCCTTGGTGGTGTGATATGATGATATATCAGATTGGATTGGAACCGTTGGGAGAGTCGGGATGAAGTGGAAAAGAAGGTAGTTGGTGCCCCAGTAGGTCGATGCCCCGATGGCCCAGTATGCCCAGTGTTTTGGATCGGGATCAAAAGAAGGTTCAATGAGGACGTAGAGAGGTGTTTACCCTAGTTCCTAGTGGGCCGATGCCCTGATGGGTCGATGGACCGATGACCAAGAACCAAAATTAATGTTGTATGCAACAAATAAAACAATCAAAATATCAACAAAATTTTGGTGTTTTAAAGGTCACAACTTGCAGGCCATTTTTGAAGGCCTAAACAACAGTTTTTAGTAGATCAAATTTGTATGAAATTGTGTGTCCTTTCAAGACACAAATTTTTTTCTTCTAAAATGATAGAGCTCAGAGAGAGATTTCCAACAAGCTAAACTATTCTCTAAACATAGTTTTTATGAATAAGTTACAACCAAAACAATCAAGGGTAAAATTTAGTACCAGTTTTCTTTTAGAGAGCATAACTCTTAGCCTGAGAGTTTGTTTGGCACTCAAGAGAAGTATATGGAAACCTCATCGACTGTAAAATTCATCTGTAGATCCAAATTTGATTTCTAGGTATCTAAAAATGTGTTGGCAGAGAAAGAACACACCTATAATGATCCAGGAGGATCTAAAATGCTCAAAAAATCAAAGTTCTCCAATGCTCATGAAATATACACCATCGCAAAATTATTGTCGCAAGATTTCCGGTGTTGCAAACAGATTAAAAAATGGAGTCCGTATGCAAAAGTTATCACAAACTGAAGTTTGGGTCAAACAGGTAAAAAACGTCAACAATCAAAGGGTCTAAGTGACACGTGGCATATTCAACATGTGACACTTGGAAGCTTATGTCCTTGACAAGTGGCCGATTCTGCAACTGACACATGGAATTTCAAATATCAACATTTGGCATATTCTGATGTTGACAAGTGGCAAGGGGAAATTAGTCCACATGGTATGGTTTTGGTCAACAATGGACTGACACGTGGCCCAATCACAGGGTGCCATGTGTCACCCTGGATGGGGCCTAAAAGGGACGAATGCAAAATGCTGTACTCCATGGGATTCCAACCCATGACCTATCAATATAACAAAGTCCTAGAACTAATGCACTAGCCACAAAAGCAAGCACTTCACTTTATAAAATTACCCACTTTTTAAAAATTAAACCTTAAGCACCTTTTCATGGATAAGGGAGGCGCACCTTGTTGGGCACTAGGTCATATGACATGGGTTTTGACCAGGGGCATGACATGGGCATGCGGGATTAAAGGGTATAACACCAGGCCACATGTCACCCATGCGACCACAAAAAGGGTTGCACACCCTAATTTTGGGGGCTTAACTATTATTTTCCAAATTAAGTGGGTTTTTTACTTATTTTTGGCCAAAAAGAGTGGATCTGGAGTCGAGGAAGAGGCCATATTGTTGGGAGAACTTGGAAATTCGACCCCAACTCTTTTTCTACATAAACCAGGCCTGTGTGCCATCAAGAGACAATGATTTTGTTGCAGTGATGTGGAGAGAAAGCTTATAGAAGAGAGACCATTTTTGTCGGTTCTCATGTTGTAATAGGCCTTTTGAGCCCATTCGACAGAGATTTTGGTTAGGTATTTTGCATATGATCATGGAGGTCATGTACAATAGATGCATAGTTATTTTGCAGCAGATTGCAAGCTTCTTATTGATGTAATGAGAATTTGGAGAGAGAAATAAAGCAGTCACCACAGGAAGCGGGACCCGGAGATTTAGCCATCATTGGGTGAACTCTGTTAACAATCTTGTCTATTTCTCTCTTGTTTATTTCTGCTACTATTCTCCTTATTCTGCAATTTATATTCGTTTTCAAATTACGCACGTCATAATTTTTATTCTGCAACAATTTGTAAAGTGTTTTCGTTTCGCATTCTTATCGATCCTATGCATAAAGTACATAAACTTGAATTTAAAAATTTGAACCTCTCATTTTCAGATCAAGTTTTTGGCATCATATCTTTTGATTTTGAAGGTTTGATAGGAATTGCAAGCATTGGATGCTCACCAGAGCCAAACTCAAGTGAGGAGAAGTCCAACTTGAGGATTTTAATCTAGAGATTCAAAGGAGACCTCGTAAATAGGAGATGTATTCACCCAGGAAACTAGGTCCTTATGCATCTACAGATGATTTCTTTGAGGCATTTCAATTGATGAAATCCATGGTAGAGGAGCTTTACCATGAAAGAGGACAATGAAGAATTTCAAAGGTTGAAGAAGGTGAATCTTCAGTAAGATCATAAGGAAGAGTTGAAGGTGGTAGACCTTTAGAACCTTCTTCCCTTTCATCCTCGTCATCTACAAGTGAAGAAAGTGCACATTCCTCCAAGGATAAGCAACCTAAAAAAACTCATCATTCTTTTGATATGCCTTTATTAAATCTTGATGTAAAATTTAAATTACCCACTTATGATGGTGAATTAAATGCAAAAAATCTAGATAATTGGGTTAAACAACTTGAATTCTATTGCAGGATATAAAATATTGTTGATGATGAAACAATGATCCAACTTTCTAGTATCAAATTGGGAGGCACAACTATCATATGGTGGGAAATCAAAACTAAAGATGATCTCAGGAAAAGTGGTAGAACAATCTCTTACTGGAATGGTTTTGTTACTGCATTGAAGAAATAGTTTTATCCATTAGCATACATGCAATAGGAAATGATGAATTGGAAACGTTCAAGGAAATTTAAAGGTCAAAGTGTACACGAGTATACTCAAGCATTTCGTAATAAAGCATTAATATTGGGTATTTGTTTATATACAGAGGATACACTTCTAAAATATATTGGTGGTATTCCTTCTTATCTCCAACATATTATTCTTATGTTAAATCCTTCTAACTTTTATGAAGTATGTGTACAAGCCTTTCCCGTTGAATCAGGTAAAAGGAATGTTAGTGATAGTTTTTCTACATATTCCTTACAAGGAAAGGATTCATGGAAAAGAAAAGAGAAAGAGAAGAAGACAACCACAACGAAAAAGGAGAAGCCTACTTGCAACCACTGCAAGAAGGAAGGCCATGATGAAGATCATTGTTGGATCTTACATCCTGAGTTGAAGCCACATAATTATGACAATCAAGGGAGAAAGAAGACCACAACTGCAACAATTCAAGTGGATCTGGGATCAAACTTCGATGATGAGACTAAAATTGTAGCTATGGGAATCTAAGGTATAACTTATGTTGCAAGTACTAGCTCTTCTAATTCATATGTTTTAAATGATGAGTGTAAAAGGAGTGAACTTTTCCACATAAGGGTCATAAATGTTAAAGTTGATACTCTTGTAGACAGTGGATCACAAGCCAATCTAACCAGTGAAGAGGTTGTAAATAATTTGGGACTTGAAACTAAGCCACATCCTAGACCATATCCATTGGGATGGATATGTGGTGATAATAATTTGCAAGTAACCAAGTAATGCAAAATTAAGTTTGCAATCACTTCTAAGTAAGTTAATGAAGTAGAGCTTGATATAGTGCCACTGGACATATGTGGAATTGTCCTAGGAATCCCATAACTTTATGATATAAAATCCATATTCTACAGGGAGGAAAATAAATATTGCTTCAAGAAATATGGGAAAGAGTACATTGTTCGTGCTCATCGCATGAAAACTGACAGATCTTTTGCAACTACAAGGCAGTTAAAAAGAATGGTAAATGCAAGCAAGAGTTTAACACTTATGTCTGTAACAAATCATAAAGAAAGTGATGCTAAACATGAAATGCTTAAGTATGTTTCTAACAATCATGAAGTGTCACAATAAGTACAACATGAGGTTTAGCTGCATACTTCGCTAACTGTTCTTGTTCAGAAGAGGAAGCATTTTTTTTCATTCTCATTCACATATTCAATATTGTTGTTTAATTTGATGTTATTCAGTGGTGTATGTCTAGTAGATGTGACAAAGAATGTAAATGATTGTGCAATAGATGGGATGATTACTTTGATGAACAATGCTATCACAGTTTTCATTTTTGTTGTGGTCATTCAGGTGATTATTGTCCAAGAAGAAAGGATGTATGATACAATACAAGTGGGAGGCAATACCCTCACTTCTTACTTGAGTAAAACTAGGCTTTTGGTAGTCTAAAAGATTCTAGTAGGGAGGCTTGATCCAAGAGGATCTGAAATGCTCAAAAAAACAAATTTCTACAATGCTCATGAAATATACACCATCACAGAGTTCTCTTCTCAAGCTTTCTGTTGGCGCAAACGGATCGAAAAATGGAGTTTGTATGCCAAAGTTATCACAAAATGAAGTTTGGGTCAAACAGGTAAAAAGTCAACAGTCAAAGGGTCAAATTGACACGTGTCATATTCAACATGTGACACTTGGAAGATTCTTTGCTTGACAAGTGGCATCTCCTACAACCGACACATGGCATTTCAGATCTAGACATTTGGCATATTCTGATGTTGACAAGTGGTAAGGGGTGATTGGTCCACATGGTATGTTTTTGGCCAACCATGGGCTGACACGTGGCCCAATCATAGGGTGCCATGTGTCACCCTATATGGGGCCTAAAAGGGACGAATTCAAAATTTTGTACTCCATGACCTATCAATATAACAAATTCCTAGCATTAATGCACTAGCCACAAAAGAAAGCACTTCACTTTATAAAATTACCCACTTTCAAAAAATTGAACCTTAAGCACCTTTTCATGGCTAAGGGAGGCGCACCTTGTTGGGAACTAGGTCATATGATAGGGGTTGTGACCATGGGAGCGACATGGGCGTGTGGGATTAAAGGGTCTAGCACCAAGCCACATGTCACACATGCGGACACAAAAAGGGGTGCATGCCCTAATTTTGGGGGATTAACCATTATTTGCCAAATTAAGTGCATTTTTACCTTATTTTAATGGATATTTTGCGGAGTTTTGTCCAAAAACATTCGATCTGGAGCCCAAGAAGAGGCCAAATTGTTGGGAGAAGTTGGTAATTCGACCCCAACTCTTTTTCTACATAAACCAGGCATGTGTGCGATCAAGAGACAATGATTTTATTGCAGGGATGTGGAGAGAAAGCTTATATAAGAGAGACCATTTTTGTCGGTTCTCATGTTGTAAGAGGCCTTTTGAGCCCATTCGAGAGAGAATTTTGGTGAGGTCTTTTGCATCTGATCATGGAGGTCATGTACAAGAGATGCATAGTGCTTTTGCAGCAGATTGCAAGCTTCTTATTGATGTAATGAGAATTTGGACAGAGAAATAAAGAGGTCACCACTCGAAGCAGGACATGGAGATGTAGCCATCATTGGGAGAACTCTGTTAACAATCATGTCTATTTCTCTCTTGTTTATTTCTGCTACTATTCTCCTTATTCTGCAATTTATATTCTTCTTCAAATTTTGCA
>ML782713.1:0-65907 GCA_009831015.1 Picea engelmannii
TATATATATATATATATATATATTTTATTTTTTTTAAATAAAAAGATAAAATTTTACCACTAGTATAATTTAGACCTAGACTTTATTTTCGTAGGTTGGGCGACATTTTATTAGGGGAAAAGTTATAAATCTTCCTCAACACTTTATTTTTCGTAAAGCCATCTAGGTTTATCCAAGTAATAAATAACCACGCGATGTGCCCTTCAGAATGCACTAGGTGCTCCAAGGGTGGCACTCACCTCTTTATGCTTCTCTTACGTGACGTGCCCTTCAGGGTGCACCACGTGCTCCAAGGGTGCCACATGCCTCTTTCCATTTTTATTGTGTGACATGCCCTTTAGGACACACCACATGCTCCAAGGTTGTCACTCACCTCTTTCCATTTTTCTTGCGCGATGTTCCCTTTAGGATGCACCACATGCTCCAAGGGTGCCACTCACCTCTTGACTAACTTGGTAGACATAAAAAAGCCCTGGAGTCAATACTCTTCTAGGTGATCTTGTGGGAGACTAAGGACCTCTAAGGAATAAGGCCCGTGCCTTATTACGTGCCCCTTAGAATCATCATGAGTGACTATTGCAGTCTTCCCTCACGACATCATGGGTCCTCTAGAACTAGGTAATCATTAACCTACAATTCGAGCCACGACATGAGTGCTATTAGGCTATAGCAGGGTTTCTATCCACACCTCTCCCTCAACATATCTAGTAGTCGAGCGTGACCCATCTACTCCACATGTGAGCCTGGTCGGTAAGCTATCATCAACCAACATCATCAATGAATCATGTAAGAAATATATCCATATCACATCGTCCAATCAGATGCACTAATATCATATATAAAACAATCATACCCCATTAGTTCACTCCCCGACTCGATTCATATTCCAAGGGTTCCATCGATGCCTCTACATCCTCGAGGTCCTAAATCCTGCACACTCAATAAAACTGATCCAATAGCACATGTCTATGTCAATGAAGCAACACAACATGTCATCAACCCATAACACTTCATAATCAAAATAAAATGTTTTAATAGCATAATAATCCATATCACTTGCAAGCAAGTGTCCTCAAAGAATAAGCTCGCTCAATGTGGAAGAGTGGGAAGTTACTTACACCCTCTCTTGGTCTAAAATTCATCCCAAAGTTTCACAGTATAAGTGTCAAAATAATGTGTATCACAGTATCATAAATCTATCTATAAAAAAAATGGAAACTGCTAGAGCATATCATATGCATTCTCCCAGGTCACCAAGTGTGAACTGTAGTTGTCCCACTAGACCTTGACATGATCTACTATTCAACGTCGTAGATTTCAAATGCGATGATCCAAGAAGAGGATCGGCTCAGGCGTGAGAGCCCCCTTCTCTGATACCTGCAAGGAAATCATGTCAATAACATGCGTAGGATCACTAATATAATGTCTCAAAATAGATACGTGAAAAATGTCATGCATACGCCTCAAAGAATCAGGCAAGGCTAGTCGATAGGACATGGGCCCCTTTATCTCCAAAATCTCAGAAGGACCCACAACCCTAGGAGAGAGTTTATCTCCCTTTCCAAACCTGATCAAATTCCTATGTGGTTTCACCCACAAGAAGACTCGATCACTGAGCTCGTAACTACGATCGACACGGTGCGCATTGACATAACTCTTCTGCCGATCCTATGCCTCTTTGATCCTTTCTCTTATTGTTTTCATTTTCTCTTCCATTTTTTGGATCACTTCTTGTCCCACCAGGACCCTATCCTCAAGTCAATCCCAACTCAAAGGTGTCTGACACAGTCGCCCGTAAAGAAACTCGAAAGGCACCATCTTAATGGTGCTTTGGTAACTGTTGTTAGAAGTCAATTCCACCAGTGGCAAGAATTCTTGCCAATGATTTTGTTGGTTCATCATGTACATGCAAAACATTTCCTCCAAGGTCTAGTTCATTCATTTAGTCTGCCCATTAGTCTCCAGGTGATACGTAGTACTGAAGTTAAGTTGGGTTCCCAAGGCCTCTTGGAAACTAGTCCAAAATCGTCCAGTAAACATCGATCCTTGATCGAATATAATCCTCTTAGGCATGCCATGCAGCCTCACAATCTCACTGATGAAAACTCTAGCCATGTCAAGTGCCTGATATGTCATACGCATAGGAATAAAGTGAGAACTCTTTGTTAGAGTGTCTACTACTACGAAAATCGAGTCATGTCTCCTTGCCGTTAGTGGCAATCCAATAATAAAATCCATCGAAATAACCTCCCATTTCGATTCCGAAATAGGATGTGGCTGTAGTAATCCTATTGGGTGTCTATGTTCATCCCTTACCTATGAACATTCTAGACATATGGCCACATACTTGACTATGTCTGCCTTCATTCCCTTCCAGAAGAATAAGGGTTTGGTCTACCCTCATCTTCGTGACTCTCGGGTGAGCCATGTAGACTTCTCTATGAGCCTCTCTTAACTCATCATTCAGTGGTACATAAATCCAATTTTTAAAATTCAATAATCCATCATTGTCAAATGTAAATCCTTCAAATCTTAGTACCATCATTGTGTTTTGTCTGATAAAACCCTCGACCTCTTTGTACCATTCATCGTCACACAGTGAAGTTAGAATATTTCATGTAGATTCATCTGAAGGGGAAACACCGAAAATATGTGTGGTCTCTGACTCGATGCATCTTCCACTCGGTTCACTGTTCCTTTTATGTAAGTAATATTGAAGTCATACTCACTAAGTAATTCTGACCAATGCCATTGTCGTGCATTCAGGTCACTTTGCGTAAAGATGTGTTGTAGTCCACAATGGTCCGTCTTTAGTTCAAATTTTTGTCTAATAAGGTAGTGTCTCTAAACCTTAACAGCATAAACAATGGATAAAAACTCCAAATCATGCATCGCATAGTTCTCCTCATGCCTTCTCAGTTTCCTCGAGATGTAAATGATCATTCAATGGTCTTACATCAAGAATCTGGCTAACCCTTCCTTGGATGCATCAATGCATACCAAGAAGTCTGCGTCTACGTCAGGGACCTTCACGTAGACCCCCTACCTCTGCAGGGTCCACTGACCTCCTAATCTCTAGATCATTCCAATTTCTAAGCCCAAATGGCTCTTTGGGCTCCTGTTGGAACCCTTTGAACAAATCCACAGGTCCCTTTGTCCTCTAGCACAGATCTTGGGAAAATTTGTGTGCACGCCCAACTTTCGGCGCCCTTCTTTGTCCCGAACAATACTCCTTTCACGTTTCAGGATTTCGGGACTCTTGCATGTGAGCTCTCCCAGGCTCCTTGTCCCTTCCAACTCCCAGTTGCCAAAATGTCTAAAAGGGCTTAATGACTCTGGGTCCTCCCTTAGACTCCATATGCTTTTAGGTTTTTGTGTTTAGTGATTTTGTGATTTCGCTAGTCGGGACTCCCTGTCTCATGACTCCTTCACTCTTGAACTCCTGGGTGCTAAAATACCGAAAAGGTCTTACCGGATCAGGCTCGTGCTATTATGGCACCGTCTCCTTTCGATATCTCATGACTTTGTGAGTTAGGACTCCACATCTCCCGACTCTTGGCCTCTCAAACACCCAGATCCCAAAATGCCGAAATGACAGTCCACGACAAAGTGCTATCGAATTTCGCAATTCAGGAAACCACGATGTGAGCATTCCTCCCTGTTCTCTGTCTTTCGAATCCCCGGTTCCAAAAATGCCAAAATCTCTCGCTCTGATAGTTCAATGGCCTAGTCCTCCTAGAACCGAACACTTTTGGGCCTTTTCTCGAAAACTTGACCGCTTTCCACATGTTTTACTTTGGACGATCACGATGCTTTCGAGATCTTTGTTGAGCCCTCTCCCTTGCTTCTACGAGGGTTAAACTGCGTTCTCCTCCTTTCGGATCCGATGGCTATCGGTCCTTTACGCGAGATCTGATGGTCACGATCTGATATTTTGTGAACCTCCTATGTGTGCTTCTCCTATGCATGTATTCGTGATCCAGTGGATCTCGAGCCATTGCACTCCAGATCCAACAGCTGGGGAAATTTTGTGCACCGGGAGTTCACGATACAACAACTCCAAAATACCTTGCTGCACCAAACCCCAAACTCCGAAATGTCAAAATGATTTGACGCCCTAGCCTTTTCAGAGTTTCTCCTCAAAGGTGCAGCCCTCTCAATCCAATGGCCCCTAGCCTTTTCGGAGTTTCGTGAACCGGAAGTTCACGATGTAGTGACTCCCAAAATCACTTCCCATTCTAGACCCTGAACTCTGAAATGCCAAAATGTCGAACTCCTGAGCTTTGTCGACTGTGAAAAATCAAAGAGTTTCTCGACCTTCTGCTCCTTTCTTTTCTTTCTCTGTGTGCA
Source organism: Picea engelmannii (assembly GCA_009831015.1). Classification (NCBI taxonomy): domain Eukaryota; kingdom Viridiplantae; phylum Streptophyta; class Pinopsida; order Pinales; family Pinaceae; genus Picea; species Picea engelmannii. Next base: position 4,351 of record ML782713.1, read on the forward strand.
AAGGCATTGTTCCTCCTGATCTTCAAGACTTAGAACAAGTCCACCCTCGTACACTCCTTGTGCTACTGAGTATTTTTATAAACTTGGATCCGAATTATTTCTTGTAAAGAAATTCTTCACGCCCTCCTGGTGTTCTTCGGCTCGATGCACAGCTTGCAGAGCCTTTCTCCACAGAATGTTCAACAACTCTGTGAGTGTCTTCTCTTCGAAACTTCTCTGTTCTTATCAAATCCCGAAAGAGGGTTCTTCTGGATGAACTCTATGCAACTGCTAAATGCCCTCTTGGCAGAGTTTCCACAAAACTTCAGATGTTCTGTCTTCTCGAAACTCGAAATAGAGTTCCTCCTGTGCACTCCTTGCACTCGCTCGATGCCCTCTTGGTGGAGCTCTATAGAACCCTCAGTGATTCTGTTATCTATGTTCCTTCCTCTACAGAGTCTTACCACTAACGTGTCCAACAACCTTGAGGTTTATCCCTGGGTCTAATACTTCCTCTCGTGCGCCCTCTTGGCACAACTCTGTCCAAATTCTGCAGAATTTAGAAGTGCATTCTATGCACTGGCTCAATGCATCCTATGAATTGGCTCAATGCCCTCCTGGTAGAGCCTTTACAATATTTTCAACAATTCTACTTCTCCTCTCTATGCTCTTCTCTGCACAATTTCTCCTTCAAGGTGTTCAACAACCCTCATGATTCTTCCTTGATTCAATGAGTATAGTTGGTGCGCCCTCCTGGCACATCTTTGTCTGAAATTCTGCATAATTTAAAAGTGCACTCCTGCACTGGTTTTCAGAGACCGCAGTACTCTATCACGCACTCTTGCATGAAACCACAAAGAATCCAAACCTGAAATCAAAGAAATATCAGATAGGAAAATCTATCTATCCCCAGTAGATGGAACTTAAGATACATCTACAACATATCATCACACATAAAGACATTCATTCATGAACTCATAAACACATGAACAACAACATGCAGGAAAAAATGATCTGTTTGTATTAATCAAGAATGCCTGATTACAATGTGTTTGAGCTCGGACTGCAACAGAGTCTCAACACTTCTCTTCTCCCTATTCTCTCTTCTCTACCTCTCTATCGACTAACTAATCTTAGATACCAAGAGGTTCTTTTTACAAAGAGGGGCTCCTCGAGCTCTTCCCTCCATCCTCACCAACTCTCATTAATTCACATTCAATTACATTGAATGGTTGTCTAGTCCAAATCAAATCTAGATCTTATCCTTACAACCATTTAAGGCAAACTTTATCTAAAGCTTGCGCACATGCATGGCTTTTGGCTCTTTGGCCTTACACCATTTAATACAATTTCAAAATTTGAAATTTGAAAGTGAGAGGGTTGCACCTTTCCCCTCCATTGAACACGTGTTGGTTGGATTGCACTTGATGACGTGGAGTAATGCTCCTGCATCATACCTTTAGTATCGATGTTGTTTTTAATAGATCCTTGAGCCTCTGAAATGATTCCACACATTTCTCGGTCCAAACAAACTTCTTATTTTTCTTCTGCAATTCTGTGATCGGATTTGCTATCTTCGAAAATCCCTCAATGAACCATCGATAGTATCCTGCTAAACCCATGAAGCTACGCAGTTCCGGGACATTCGACACATACCATTCCATAATATCCTCAACCTTTGCGAGGTCCATGAAGATACCCTCATCGGAGATGACATGCCCTATTTAGGGAATATTCGATTGATAAAATGAGAATTTGGACAACTTCCCATACAATTTTTTCTCTCGAAGACACTGTAGTACCAAGCGCAAGTGCTTGTCATGATCTTCCATTGTCTGAGAGTAAATCAAAATAATGTCAATGAATACTTGGACAAAATTTTCCGTCCAACGGTAAAACAATAAAATTGTAATGTCCAAACCTCATCTTAAAGATGGTCTTAGGGACGTCATCCTCCTTAATCCGTAACTAGTGGTATCCTGATCGTAATTCGATCTTTGAGAACAATGTCGCACCCTAGATTTGATCGAACAGATCATCAATCCTCAACAACAAATATTGATTCTTGATCGTTTCCTTTTTCAAATGACGGTAGGCAATGCAGAGCCTCCATGACCCATCATTCTTTCGTATGAGAATAATAGGCGCACCCCACGGTGACACACTTGGACATATCAGTCCCAGGTCCAACAACTCCTTCAGTTGCATTTTCAACTCCTGTAACTCTGGGGTCGACATATGATAATGCATTATCGCTATCGGTTTAGTCCCCAATTTTAGGTCTATGCTAAACTCCAATTCCCTCTCCGACGACATCCCAGATAACTCCTCCATAAATATTTCTGCAAACTCTCTCACCATTGGAAGGTGTTCTAGACCTTTTGCTTCTCCCTTCTCATTCAATGCAAGGATCGGATAAATCTTGCATCCCTTGTGCAAGATATTCCGTAGCTAGAAGGAAGATATGAACCTTAGGGAAATTCCCTGGTTCTGACCTACAATCACAAGTCATTGTCCCTCATCATCAACCAAGCTTAATCGTTTTGTCTTACAGTTGAGTATCACCTCATGCGATTCCAATTAGTCCATACCGATCGCGATGTCATAAGATCAAAAGATTATGACGTATAGGTTGGCACTGGTAACAAACTCTCCAAGGTTAAGGGTACAACTCGTAACCCTTCCTCCAACACTCTGTTTGGCTCCCGAAGCCATATCTACAAAGCTAAACTCACCCTGTTCGACTGTCCTTACCCTAATCCTTTTTAGCATTCGACCAGAATGGAAACTCTCGGTAGCACTGGGATCAATCAAAATACTAAGTGTTTGGTCAACAATGGTACGTGATGTCTTGAGCACAGTCGACTGCTGATCTGCATGGCAGTCATTCACCACTACATGAATCTCATGGGCCTTTCTGAAATATCCTATGGTAGTGGTTCCGACTGATCCAAATGCTCTAGTCCTGTTCACTGGGAAGTCTTGCTGGAAATGTGGTTCCCCACATTCCAACATACTTTCTTTGGTCGAGTAATCCTGATACCTAAAGTAGAAGCCAAATTCTAATGCTAAGGCCAAAACAAAATTGTTGACATTAAGTTTCTTGTTAAAGGTTTGGAGCATACCGAATCAGTTCCAAAAATGGGCCTCGCACTCAATCACCTTGTGGATACCTTGTCGTAAGGTCTCAAACTCGTTGAGTTGATGCCTAAGAAATTCTTGAGAAAGTTACCTCTCCTGGAACCGTTCCTCGAATAGTTCCCATGACACGTCGTCGACGAGCATGTTCAAAAAGTGACAGGAGCATCTTCTGTCATATAAGAGTGCTCCCCTTCAGTTGAAAGGCCACCATGCGACCCTTCATTCCAGAGATGGTAATCGAAAAGTGTGAAGAAGAATTCCTTGCTCTACTACCATGCCTTGATGACACAACCGTCCGTGACACTCGTGGACTCGAGAACTCAACTCTCTAGAGTTCTCGGTGGATGCTAACGGTATTATCTAGGGTGTGTTATGGACCATCATGGATACAGGTGCCCCGAACTCATCTCAATACCGATGGTGAATTAAGGCCCTTGACATTACCTGGGAGGGCCTTGTTAGACTGTCATCATACCTTACTACAAGCAAATCTAGCCCAAGGACTTGCTCCTCCCCCATGAGGGTTCGACTACAAGGGTATAGGAAATTTTGGAGGTGTTGCACCTCCTTCCACGACACAACATTGCAAAACTCCGAGTCATCCTATAAATGACACATGGACACATTAAGGTTTTTAATTCATGCAATGGTTAATACTCATGGGTTTATAATAGTGGAAATCCTGGCAATCCACAGTCGCAGGGTTGAACCTACTCTGATACCAAGTATAACATCACCTTCGTTATGGCCATTGGCAAAGATTTTGTTTTTTTGTTTTTTTAGAATTAAGAAGCAAGAAGGAAACTACGACTCCACTCATTGGCACAAGGGAAATTGGGAAAACATACACAGTATAACAAGGAGGAATGACTACCCGCTCGATGCAACAATACACTCCTATACACTAAGGGATAACTTCCCCTTCCCGACACAATGACATTGATGAACAATACTAAAACATCAAGGCACATGAACCAAATGCACGAAGGCATTCCACCCATGCACACAAGCTACTTACCATGCTTGACAACACTCCCCGACACGCACCAACTCCGGCTAGGTTTTCATTCGACGCTATCCCATGGGGTGTGCCATGATCCCCTCATTAGGAGTCATGTTGTTCCTAGGTGATAGACACGTCGACAAAATTGGTACCACTCATCCTATCAAGACCGATGACTTTAGATAAATCCGACGTGCTAGAAACTGAATATTGAAAGGAAAACCACACCCATACTCCAACAACAGGTCATAAATATATCCATATCATATCGTCTAATAAGATGCATTAATATCGCATATAAAACAACCAAACCCCATTAGTTCACTCCTCGACTCGATCCAAAGTCCAAGGGTTCCATCGATGCCTCTACATCCTCGAAGTCTAAAATCCTGCACAATCAGTAAAAGTGACTCAATAGCACATGTCTATGTCAATGAAACAAAACAACATGTCATCAACCCATAGCACCTCATAATCAAAATCAAATTTTTTAATAAAATAATAATTTGGATCACTTGTGAGCAAGTGTCCTCAAAGAATAAGCTTGCTTAGTGAGCAAGAGCAGGATGTTACTTACACCCCCTCTTTGTCTAAACTTCATCCCGAAGTTTCACAGTATAAGTGTTGAAATAATGTGTATCACAATATCATAAATCTATCTATAAAAAAAAAATGGAAACCGTTGGCGCATATCATATGGATCCTCCCAGGTCGTCAAGTGTGGACTATAGTTGTCCCACTAGACCTTGACATTATCTACTATTCGACGCCATACTTTTCGAATGCGATGATCCAAGAAGTGGATCGGATCAGTCGTGAGTGCCCCCTCATCTGGTGCCTGCAAGGAACTCATGTCAATAACATGTGTAGGATCACTAATATAATGTCTCAAAACAAATATGTGAAAAACGTTGTGCATATGCCTCAAAGAATCAGGCAAGGCTAGTTGATAGGCCACGGGCCCCTTTCGCTCCACAATCTCGAAAGGTCCCACAAACCAAGGAGATAGTTTATCTCCCTTCCCAAACATGATCAAATTCTTATGTGATTTAACACGCAAGAAGAGCCGATCGCCGACCTCATAACTACAGTCGACATGGTGCTCATCGACATAACTCTTCTGTTGATCCTACGCTTCTTTAATCCTTTGTATTATTGTTTGAATTTTGTCTTCCATTTTTTGGATCACTTCTAGTCCCACCAAGACCCTATCCTCAAGCCAATCCCAACTCAAAGGCGTTCGACATGGTCGCCCATAAAGAAACTTGAAAGGCACCATCATAATGGTGCTTTGGTAACTATTGTTATACGCGAATTCCACCAGTGGCAAGAATTCTTCCCAACACTTTTGTTGGTCCATCACGTACATGCATAGCATGTCCTCCAAGGTCTGGTTTGTTCATTCGGTCTACCCATCAGTATCTAGGTGATACACAGTACTGACGTTAAGTTGGGTTCCCAAGGCCTCTTGGAAACTAGTCCAAAATCGTCCAGTAAACACCGATCCTCAATCAAATATAATCCTATTAGGCATGCCATGCAACCTCACAATCTCACTGATGGAAACTCTAGCTATGTTAGGTGACCGATATGTCATATGCATAGGAATAAGGTGAGTACTCTTTGTTAGAGTGTCTACTACTATGAAAAACGAGTCGTGTCTCCTTGCCATCAGTGGCAATACAACAATAAAATCCATCGAAATAACTTCCCATTTGGATTCTGGAATAGCATGTGGCTGTAGTAATCCTGTTGGGTGTCTATGTTCAGCCTTTACCTGCAGACATTCTAGACATCTGGCCACATAATTGACTATGTTTTCCTTCATTCCCTTCCAGAAGAATAAGGATTTAAGGTCTACTCTCATCTTCGTGACTCCTGGGTGAGCCATGTAGACTTCTCTATGAGCCTTACTTTGGATCAAGCTTCTCAACTCGTCATTCAATGGTTCGTAAATCCAATTTTTAAACTTCTATAATCCATCATCGTCAAACGTAAATCCTTCAAATCTTGGTACCATCATTGTGTTTTGTCTGATAAAACCCTCAACCTCTTTGTACCAGTCATCGTCACGTAGTAAATTTAGAATCTTTTCATGTAGATTCCTCTCAAGGGGAAACACTGAAAAGATGCATGGTCTTTTCCTCAATGTGTCTGCCACTCGATTCATTGTTCCTTTTATCTAAGTAATCTCGAAGTCATACTCGCTAAGTCATTCCGACCAACATCATTGTCGCACGTTCAGGTCGCTTTGCGTAAAGATGTGTTGTAGTCCACAATGGTCTATCTTTAATTCAAATTTTTGTCCAACAATGTAGTGTCTCTAAACCTTCAAGGCATAAACAATGGCTGACAAATCCAAATCATGCGTCGCATATTTCTCCTCATTCCTTCTCAGTTTTCTCAAGATGTAAACGATCACTCGACGATCTTGAATCAAGACTCCAACTAAGACTTCCTTGGATGCATCAGTGCATACCAAGAAGTTCGTGTCCATGTCAGGGACCTTTAGGATTGGTGTTGTTGTCAAAAATTCCTTGAGCCTCTGAAATGATTCCCCGCATTTCTCGGTCCAAACAAACTTCTTGTTTTTCTTCTGCAATTCCGTGATCAGAATTTCTATCTTTGAAAATCCCTGGAAAAACCATCGATAGTATCCTGCTAAACCCATGAAGCTACGCACTTCCGGGACATTCGTCTGCGCAGGCCATTGCAGAATAGCCAGCACCTTTGCGGGATCCACGATGATACCTTCACCAGAGATGGCATGCCCTTTGTAGTGAACCTTCGATTGATAAAATGAGCACTTGGAAAACTTCCCATACAATTTGTGCTCTCGCAAAAATTGTAGTACCAAGATCAAGTGTTATTCATGCTCTTCCATCATCTGAGAGTAAATCAAAATATCGTCAATGAATACTTGGACGAACTTGTCCAAGTACTCACGAAACACCTTGTTCATCAAACTCAAGAATACCCCTAGGGCGTTCATTAGTCCAAACGGTAAAACAATAAACTCGTAATGTCCAAACCTCATTTTAAATATAGTCTTAGGGATGTCATCCTCTTTAATCCGTAACTGGTGATATCCTAATCACAAGTTGATCTTTGAGAACACCGTCACGTCCTTCATTTGATTGAACACATCATTAATCCTCGACAACGGATACTGATTCTTGATCATTTCCTTGTTCAAATGAAGGTAGTCAATGCAGAACCTCCACCACCCATCCAACTTTCATATGAAAATAGCAGGTGCACCCCACAGTGACACACTTGGACGTATCACTCCCAAGTCCAACAACTCCTTCAGTTGCATTCTCAACTCCTGTAAATCTGGGGCTGACATTTGATAAGGTGTTCTCGCTATCGGTTCATTCCCTATCGGTTCTATGGTAAACTCCAATTCCCTCTCTGATGAAATCCCAGATAACTCCTCCAGAAAGATGCTTGCAAACTCTCTCACCACTGGAAGGTGTTCTAGACCTTCCGCTTCTCCCTTCTCGTTCAACGCAAGGATCACATAAAGCTTCAACCTCTTATGAAATATTTTCCATAGCTGCAAGGAAGAGATGAACCTCAGGGAAATTCCCTGGTTTCGATCTACAATCATATGTCCTTGTCCCTCATCATCGACGAAGCTCAATCATTTTGTCTTACAGTTGAGTATCGCCTCATGCAATTCCAACCAGTCCATACTGATCGTGATGTCATAAGATCCAAATATCATGACGTACACGTTGGAACTGGTGAAAAACTCTCCTAGGTTTAGGGTACAAACCATAACCCTTCCTCCAACCCTGTGTTTGGCTCCCGAAGCCATATCTACAAAGCTAAACTCACCCTGTTCGACTGTCCTTACCTTAATCCTTTTTAACATTGCACGAGAATGGAAACTCTCGATAGAATCAAGATCAATCAAAATACTAATTGTTTGGTCAACGATGGTACATGATGTCTCAAGCATACTCAACTAGTGCTCTACCTAGCGGTCATTCACCACTACATGAATCCCATGGGCCTTTCCCAAATCTCCTATGGTAGTGGGTCCGAATGATCCAGATGCTCAAGTCCTCTTCACTAGGCAATCACGTTGGAAATGTGGCTCCCCACATTCCAACATAATTTCTTTGGTCTAGTAATCCTTATACCCGAAATAGAAGCCAAATTCTAACGCTAAGGCTAACACAAACTTGTTGACCTTAAGTTTTTTGTTAAATGTGCGGAGCATACCGAAGCATATCCAAAAATGGGCCTCATACTCGGGCACCTTGCGACTACCTTGTCATAAGGTCTCGTACTCATTGAGATGACGCCCAAGGAATTCCTCAAAAAGTTACCTCTGCTGGAACTGTTCCTCGAACAGTTCCCATGACACGTCATTGACGGCCATGTTCAAAAAGTGACAGGAGCACCTTCCGCCATAGAAGAGTGCTCCCCTTCAGTTGAAATGCCACCATGAAACCCTTCGTGTTGGAGGTTGTAATCGTAAAGTGTGAAGCACAACTCCTTGATATACTACCGTGCCTCGACGACACAACTGTACGTGACACTCGTGGACTCGAGAACTCAACTCTCTCGAGTTCTTAGTGGATGCTAACGGTATTAGCCAGGGCACACTGTGGACCCTCATGGGTACAGGTTCCCTGACCTCATCTTAGTACCGATGGTGAATTAAGGCCCTTGACATTAACTAGGAGGACCTTTTCATATAGTCATCATCCCTTACTACAAGAAAATCTAGCTCAAGGACTTGCTCCTCCCCCATGGAGGTTCGACTCCAAGGGTGCAGGAACTTCTAGAGGTGTCACACCTCCTTCCACGACACCACGTTTCAAACCTCCGAGGTGTCCTCTAAATGCGATCACCACATGGACACGTTAAAGTTTTTAATTAATGCAATAGTAAATACTCATGGGTTTACTATAGTGGATAGCCTAGTGATCCACAGTCGCAGGATTGAACCCACTCTGATACCAAGTATAACATCCCCTTCATTACGGCCATGGGAAAATAATTTTTGTTTTTGTTTTTTTATAATTAAGAAGCAAGAAGGAAACTACGACTCCACTCACTGGCACAAGGGAAACTGGGAAAACATACGCAGTATAACAAGCAGGAAACACTACCCTCCTAATGCAACAAGCAACTCCTACACAATAAGGGACAAATTTCCCTTCCCGACACAATGACATTGATGAAAAAGACTAGAACCTCAAGGCGTATGATCCAAATGCACAAAGGCATTACAACCATGCACCCAAGCTACTTACCACGGCCTACACCACTCCCCGACATGCACCAACTCTGGCCAGGTTTTTGTTCGCTGCTATCCCATGGGGTGTGCCATGATCCCCTCATCAAGAATCATGTCGTCCCCAGGTGATAGATGCGTCGACAACATTGGCACCACTCATCCTATCAGGACCAAGGACTCTAGATAAATCTAATGCGCTAGAAACTGAATACCGAAAGGAAAACCACACCCATACCCCAACAATAGGTCGATGAAACACCAGAGGATGAAGACAAATGATGACGCAAGCCAATACACGACATCGTCCCCAACCCAACCAATCATCCAGTCTTAACTAGTCAATGATTACAATATATTTTAATATGGGTTCCAATCTAAACAAGGCACGTCAAAGTTACAATTAGTCAATAATGCACCCGCTAATTTAACATTAATACAGTTAATCTTGCCAATCTAAGTAATCAATAGTAAAACTATAATTATAAATACCATCTAACTAGCCATTAACTTGAATAACAATACTAACAATCTTAATGTAGGATGCTACCATTATAACACTTATGAACAATTTAATCTCAAAATGTAGTCTAGCTATATTGATCGAACCAACAATACTAGATGTCTATTATCGTTAAGGAACTGCTAACTACTAACATCGTTGTAGCAATATAACAAGGCAATTAACATAGCAGTTACCTAACAGTTAAATTAGAAATAACAAGGCAATTCACATGATTGTTATCATAACAAGTAATATAGCAATAACAAGGCGATTAACATGTTGATTAACATAACAATTAGTATAACAGTAACATGGAAATTACATGATTGTTAACATGACAATTAATAGCGCAATGGGAAGGCGATTTACATAACTGTTATCATAACAAGTAATAAAGAAATAACAAGGTGATTAACATGTTGTTTAACATAACAATCAATACAACAATATCAAGGCAATTTATATGATGTTACATAACAATTAATAGCTCAATAACAAGGCAATTACTACTGTTAACCATTTAACTCGCTGCAACAATTAATCAATAAGAAGGAATATGTTGATCATTAACTCACTGTAGCAAATAACATGGCAATTAATATGGAAAATAATATAGCATTCACATTGCAATTTAACATGGCAATTAACAGTTAGAGGGAAATTGTTGACCATTAATATTGTTGTAGCAATTGTTCTGGAAATTAATATTGAATTTAATATAGCATTTATCATTGCAATTAACATGGTAATTAATATGTCTAGTAACATCGTTGTGGTAATTAAAGTTTGGCAGTGAAAAATCTGGGTATACACTCTAAGTGAAGGAGAAAAAAAAGGGGCAATACAAACTATAGAAGGATCGACTCGTGGTCATTCAACAACTCGGTCAACATATAAGGAAATTTCTGGTCCATTCCAGCAAACACAGTCATCATTCTAACTAGTAATTCATGTCCCTTCAACAACAAACTCAGTCAATCAATTTAAAGGCAAAAATGTGGGTATTTCAACAATAATCTCTGGCAAATTTTAAAAGCAAAAGCGTGGGCATTTCAACAACAATATCAGTCAACTTTTAAAAGCAAAAACATGGGCATTTCAACAACAATCTCTGTCAACTTTTAAAAGAAAAAACATGGGCATTTCAACAACAATATATGTCAAATTTTAAAAGAAAAAACATGGGCATTTCAACAACAATCTCTATCAACTTTTAAAAGAAAAAATGTGGGAATTTCAACAACAATCTCTGTCAAATTTTAAAAGAAAAAATGTGGGAATTTAATGACAATCACTATGAACTTTTAAAAGAAAAAACATTGGCATTTCAACAACAATCTCTGACAACTTTTAAAGCAAAACGTATGCATTTCAAAAACAAAGTCTATTAACTTTTAAAATAAAAAACGTGGGCACTTCAATAGCAAACTCTGTCAACTTTAAAAAAAAAAAACGTGGGCATTTGAACGCAATCTTTGTCAACTTTTAAAATAATAAACATGGGCACTTCAATGGTGTAATAATCCTCAATTTCGTCATAAAAAAAATTAATTTTTTTGGGAGAATTACGCTCTAAGTCTATATAATAGATTTATAAAAAGGGGATTAATCCTTAATATTCAAAATCGCAATACCCTGTGTGTTTAATTTCTTTTCCTAACATTACAGATTCTAAACTAGTGTTTACCATACTCATTTAAGTTATACTCGCCTTCGTAAGTGGTCAAATATTAAAACTTTGTAGTAAAGCAAAAAGTGGGCATAGGCCTAGTGTTAGGTTTCCATGATCTTATTAAACGTCCACCCTCATACACGAGTACAAGCCTAAACTTCAAGCCCCGAGAACTTTTGAGACACAATGAAAGGGGTCGAAATATTTGCTTTAACATTAAAGTTATTGGTTCTGCTTTGGATAAAGGTGATCACGGACTTCGAGGAATTACTTGGAATTATCCTGTTGACTGAATTCATAACCCAATGATCTATTTGGTTGGAAGCGAGCCCCCAAGGTGGCAGATGATTCATCCTTCTCGAGCTTAACTAACTCCAACCACCGGTGCTAACTGAATTAGTGGTAAAAGGGTTTTGAGGAGATCCTTACTTGTCCTCTTAACTTATTAACTGTGACTAGATGTATTGACAGTTGAATTTAATTTTCTTTCCAGCCATTAATGGAGATGGGAAAATGAGAGTCACCCTGTACCCTCCTCCAACCCGAACGCTCCACTTCACTGCTGTCACATGGTGCATTTCCTCGTTATTCCCACCACATTCAATATGCGTGGTCTCATGTTTTAGGGTAGCATCCATGATTCATTTTCATCCTTGTTCCATCCTGCTCTGAGTTGAATCCTGTGTTTTTTCTCTCTTCTTGACTCTACAGTGTACGGGCAGGGTGGCTTGGAGAATTCCCCATATTTCTCTTGTTTCGGTATGTATCCATAATAATTTTGTTACAGTAGGTTTTAGTCATTTCGGCTTACTATTCTGGTATTATCTTGTTTATTTCCCATAGGCCCTTCTTTCCCTCCTCCTGGACTCGCCATTCTTTTATTAATATTCTCGAATAAGCTTCGTCGAAAGAAAATCGTATGTTTTAATGGGTTAGGGTCTTTTAGATGCCTCTATGCTGAGCCTATTTATTTTGATACTGGAACCTCTTTGGCAAGTTGTTTTCTATCCGGGTTTTGGAAAAACAGGGGTCCATACAAAATACTCTTCGATAACATGTAAGACTGTGATTTTTTCCTTATTTGAGAGTCTCCTAGAAAGAATAGTAGATGGCCAAACCCTTAAGCAGGGATTATACTCTAACTGAAGTTAAAGATGTTCGGTTGCGTTATGCGTTCCCCTTTGCTCTTTCTGAGTGTCTTACTAGGCATGCGCATTTGGGTTTTTGGGCACTGTGTCAACCCCCTGCATTTCCTTAAAACTTAATTGCAAAGTGTTAGATAGTTCTATTGCTTTTTATCTCTTTTGTAAGATGGTTCTTGAGTTTATGATTTTATGCATATTGGTCATGTTCCAACATTCATGTATTGGTTCTTGGATTATGTTCTTGTTTTGGTTATTCATTGATTCAAAACGCTAATTATGGGCCCCTTTGGTTTTGCGAGGGTACCCTTCAAGGAGTCTAGGACTCCTCTTCCCCTCCCGGGTCTGGAGAAATACGTGGCTCCTGGTAATGGTGAAGAATAATCATATCCCTCTACTTAAGTTAAGTATACTTTGGCGAACTCTCTTTTCTAATATTGTTTGATTCCTTTTTTATTTTATTTACATTTTTGTTGAACAAAATTTAAGGTATTTTCTCGCAACTCTTTGCAAGGGTTTCGACCACGCGAGGACACACGCTCCAAGATTTCACCCCCCTTAATAGGTACTTGGGTTCCATTTTGCCCCTACCAAAAAGGCCTAGACAGTTAATGGTAGAAGCATTCAATTAAGGAGACATATCTGTAATTGGTTCGTTGTGTGTTAACTTCGTTCCTCCTTCTCCCTGTCAAGTTCTAATATTCGACTTTAAATGTGTATAATTACCCAAGGATTAAACTGATTTCTTACTATGACTTGTATTAAGTATTATTCGAAGGTAAATTATGACTGAAATCTTTACTATGATAGAACTATTTTCTCAACATTTATGAAATGAAAAGGATTGTGGATGGTGTTTTATAGCCTTACTTCAATTCATTTTTGGCATCGTAGATCCTCGACATACCTATAAGTGTGTTGGTAAATAAATTACCTGTGTTTTCTCTTGTAATGTTTAACCTGGATCTGTAATAGTTTAGTCCTATCTTTCTGTTGTGTTTGATCCGAGTGTACTCCAAATTCTAGAACTAATTCTATGCCATCTATTATAATGATTTCTAAATGAACATTTATACATATAAATTCATAGTTGCAGTCATAAGTTTTTGTATGATACTTCGTAAACCCCTTATTGTTAAATTAATAAGGCCTTTAAATCTGTACAGTTAAAATGGATATAATACTTCTGAAATTCTTCCAGTTTCCTACAAATGTTTACATAGGTTTGAAAATCCACTATAGAAATGAACCCCTTAGAATCGTATGGCTCATGATGATCTTATTACAGGTAGAAGGTTTTCCAGGACTTGAAGTTTAAAAAAATTTCATGATGAATTTAATGCTTTGGGCATAATAGCTCTATCCCGGGCTTGACTAAAACACAGTAGTTTTTTTGTAATATAGCTCATTGTCTAGATTCAATTCTATTACCACTACAGACGATATGTGTTGTTTCTAACCTGCACACTTGTATGTGGAACCTGTGATGCCAATGGGTCACAAATATAGTAGTAATATAATTCTATTCCTTTAATAAAATAGTTGATTGTCCAACATATGACCTATGGGACCATATAGATACAATCATTCCTACAACATATAATAAACGGTAATCATATATATAATTTGATATGTAACTTATATACAGACTTACTCAACTTCAAATATTTATGGATAAATCTTCCTAACATTTCAGTTACAGAAATGAACATACTCATGTAGATAGATCTGATCTTTCCAATTCAAGTTTTACATAGGTAATTATGCCCTAGAATTTTAACTTTTGACTGTAAACTCATTCAAAGGAACATATATCATCCATGAAAATTATTTCATCTTAATACCAACAGATGCATAATAATAGACACCCAAAATCATTCAAGCAAATAAGGAGGAATTTAACATATCTGAACCAATTCGGGGAACGACAAAGGGAACAACCGTGTTCCTCACAACCGTAGAACAGGGAAGAAAAAATCACTTGCCTAATTCATGCCTTAGCCTGACCATGAATCCATGAGAGTGAACTTGGAAACTCCTCCTCAATAATTTCCTTCAATTCCAATAGATTCCTCTTGCCTCACACTCACTCAATAGTCTTCATAACAACAAGTAAAAATCAATAGTCTCTTTTCTAGCATACTTGGCAGTGTCCTGCCTCCTCACATATGCTATTTATCAATTTTCCTAGGTCCCTTTTCCGTCCCTTGGGAATTTTTGCAGCTTTCTAAATCCATTATTTTCAAGGGCTACCAATGGCCAAATCATTGATTTGCCACTTGTAACAATTATCCTAGAGGTAGTTCCAACATGTTCCCCACTCATGGAGTCATGGTCAGTTATATTTAACATGGTTGTTCCATTTGTCCTCTTGAAATCAGTATAAAATATTTTGTTTTCATACAAGTGTCATAGTCAATTTGTTAGTTGGGTCAAATCAGGTCTCTTCCCAATAGTCATAATAATTAATTACAATTGTCAAATTCGAAATTCAGAATTTCCCTAAATGGCAAAAATTTTCCAAATTCGAATTTACTAGAAACGAAATAAATTTCCAGCAAATTTAAATTTCAAAAATACTTTATTTTTTGGGATGTCACAAATGACAATCTCATACACGTTTTAAATGGAAAAATTGTGGTTTCACTTTTTCATTGCCCGGATGCCAAATGGAAATGCCTACATGAATGGCCAAAATTCCCTTCCCTTAGCAGGATACCAATTAAAAAAACGCAGGCATGAATAACAAATAAAAACATTTTTCCATTCCAGGATACCAATACAAAAATGCAGACATGAAATCAATTCATTTTTCCATTTCCAGAATACCAATACAACGCAGACAGGAATAACAAATAAAAACATTTTTCCATTTCCACGATACCAATACAAAAATGTAGATAGGAAATCAAATTGTTTTTCTATTGCCAGAATACTAATACAATGTAGAAAAAAGTAAGAGAAACAAAAGGATCCAATGGGAGAGGTCATTGAAATGACCGCATGGATTCTAACAATCAAGGCGGAGAGAAAAACCAACAAGGACGCAAGTTAATCGATACACAAAGGTCTTTTCTATATGGTGCAAGTCAAAAAAATCATCCAAGGACCACAACGGAGGTAGACATCTGACAAGAACATCATTCAATCATCATCCATGTGTGTAAAAGTAAGGCGTTGAGATCGATAGGTCTATTAACGCCGAAGCGAAGACCGTAGATCAGGCTCATGGACGACTTCTCAACCAAGGAATGATGAGCTAGGGATAAAAGGAAAAAACAACCACAATCCTCACAAATCAATACACCACAGGGCGGTCAAGACATGTCAGGAATCGAAGGCCACGGGATTCAATCAATCATCGAGCTATAGGCTATGGAAAAATTCAATCATCAACTACAATGCTAAGACAATCAATTTAGTTACCCAATTAAACTTGCACATCCAAAGAATAAATCCTACTACAATCTACCATGCAAAAATAAAGAAAGTGTACCATTGCCTGATCACCCGCTCTGAGTTGATGTCTCATGTGCTCCGTGCAACTCCCACTTGTTGACCAACAAGAATTCACCGGTACCTCCTAGCCAATGGTAGGGGTACTCTTCTTCTCCCTAGCCCCCCGAGCGGCAAAGGGGACACACACTCTAACCACAGAATCACTTAGCTCCCAGCTCACCTTGCAAGGTCGAGCTATTGCTCCTCACCGAGCTGGGTATACCAACTCCCACTGGCTAAGTTAGTCAAGTAGAGATTTCTGCAGCGTAATATTACGCAAACAGAAGAAATCCATCATCATTTTCCTCCCTCCATTATATAGAGTTCCGAAGTCCCTTACTTTCCCAAAATCCCATTTTATTTAATGTTTAATAAATTAATTCATAATAATCCTCCTCGTACATGTGTCACCCATCCCTTTCATTACTCCAAAAACTAAATTCTTTATTTAATTAATTACCCTTATTTCCCTCACCCACCTAGAGTGACTCCTAGAATTGCTCCTAGGTGTCCCCAAATTCCCTTATAGGTATTCATGACTTTCCCCATTACTAATTTGCTAGTTCACTTTAAAATACAAAGTTCTTAAATGGTAGATACCTTACTAAGTTGGACTAACTGCTTTTTCTTTTTCTTTTTCTTTTTTCTAGTGTTTCCCCTTTCTTTTATGTTTCCCTTTTTTTACTAGTTTCCTAATTATTTTAGATTTCCCTCTTTCCCCTTTTTAATTAAACTAAAAAACGCATGTGCAAAAACTTACCCTTTTTTTTTTTAATGAATAATATTTTTTTTTTAATTAGCATAATAGTAAAACAATTATTTCCCCTTTTTAAGTTTTACCCCAAAAGATTTTTATAAATCAATTTAATTGGGTGCCCCTCTTCTTGTCTCAAGATCAATTTAATTGGGTACCACGTGCTCCAAGGGTGTCACTCGCCTCTTTTAATTTTTCTTGCGCGGCGTGCCCTTTAGGACGCACCAAGTGCTCCAAGGGTGCCACTCACCTCTTGACAGACTTGGTAGACATCAAAAACCCCTGGAGTCAATACTTTGCTAGGTGATATTGTGGGAGAATAAGTGCCTCTAATCAATAAGGCCCCTGCCTTATGGCACGCCCCTTAGAATCATCATGAGTGACTATTGCAGTCTTCCCTCACGACGTCATGGGTCCTCTCGAACTAGGTAATCCTTAACCTACAGTTCGAGCCACAGTGGGAGTGCTAGTAGGCTGTGGCAGGGCTGTTTTCCACACCTCTCCCTCAACATCTCTAGCATTCGAGCATGACCCCTCTACTCCACATGTGAGTCTGGTCGACAAGCTATCGTCAGCCTGCATCATCAACAAATCATGTAAGAAATATATCCATATCATATCGTCTAATAAGATGCACTAATATCACATATAAAACAATTAAAACCCATTATTTCACTCCCCAACTCGATCCGTAGTCCAAGGGTTCCATCTATGCCTCTGCATCCTTGAGGTCTGAAATCCTGCACACTCAGTAAAACCGAGTCAGTAGCACATGTCTATGTCAATGCAGGAAAACAACATGTCATCAACCCATAACACCTCATAATAAAAATCAAATTCTTTAATAGTGACGCAACCTCCCCTCAGCAGGCGGTCACACTACCAGGACCTTCTCTTTCACTCTGACCCGAAGAGTCAAAACTCTCCCAACTCCCTCGGGAGTTCTTTACCCACAGAACACTTCTGTTGTGATCTCCATTTCACGTATCGGAAGGTCGGATCTCGCGATATCGCGAGGCTCGCAACACTGCTTCCTGCTGTTCAACCACCGAATCACGAATGCCGATAGTCAACGGTCAACCCTCGGAGTATTGCCACTGGCGACAACAACCATTTGACTCCTCCAGCCCTGAGCGCCAAGAGGTCGAAATCCCGATGCGATGCCACCTGTATTCCACTGTACTTCGTGGCCGACATTGTCCCGTCACCTCGGGAGTTCACGGAGTTCCGATTCACGACACAAGTGCTTCTTGGGGTTGAACTCCAAATGCTGACTTTGTGGAATCCCTTGCCACCTGTCACCTACTGATCGACGGTCCCAAATAACTCGGGAAATCACGTCTCATGATTTCAACGGGTAAATCTCTGCCCTTCCATTCTCCGAACGCCGATATGCGATGACCTTCCTCTTTGGTCGCTTGCAGGTTAACTCCCTCGCAACTCTTCTCGGATCCAATGGTCAGCGGGAACTCGAGATCCAACTCGATGATTTCAAGTCGTCGATTCTCTTCCTCTTGAGGAGTCCTTTGTTCCGCCACCTTCTCCTTGCACGAACTTCACTGAGTCTGTTTCCACAACAAATCAAAGGAACTATCCTTCCTGGGCTTTTCAAACCCTGACTCCTTCACAGATCTCTCGAACACGCTCTCTGTACTTGACTTCCATCCACTCTCGACAGTGTTGAAGTTTTCTCAGATCTAGTCCACTCACAGCCACAACAACCCGTCCTTTCACTTCTGAGACCTTCGGACTTCAATTCTTCCATAAAATCACATACACAACATATGAAAGAAATACATAACAAGAAGTCAGTATGCAAAGGCATAATGCCAGAAACACATAGAGAACAAACACATCCATGGGAATTTAAATTAAGTCTTTCACGATCTCCTGTCCTAGACTCGCCTCTAAGACTTTAATTCGACCGGCCCTTCACTCACATGGTCCGAATAACCCAACACCATTCCAATAGAAGAGAATAAGAGTTTAACTGTAAGGCCCCTCAACGCACTCTCTGCGGAGGAATTCAACTGCACTCTATGCAGGAATCTCCTGGCTCAAACAGAGAAACAATTGAAACTCATTCTCGTCTTTCTCCCAGATTCCTAATCTTCCAGGAGATTACGTATACTGCATATGCGACAAAATCATAAAAGGAAGCAAGCATGCAACAACATAAGATCAACAACACACAGAGAATAATCACAGCCATGAAATTGAATCAAATCTTTCTATTAATTCAATATTTGTACATGGGCATTCTTCACAATCTCTCTGCGCTTCTCTTATTTTTCCTCAATGCTAATGCTCCGCATAATCTGAATGCTTCTGTTACAATGATACAAAGGAGGGTGTCTATACTCCATTTTCCCTCTCGAAGTCAAAACCGTCTAATCTAGACTTAATTATCTTATCTACCTGCACTAAATCTTATATACCTGCACTAAATCTAAGAAGTACCTCTGCTATCTAAGGACGAGAGCTTATCTGCTCAAGATCCATTTACAATGTGCAAGTACGCTCTATGATGAATGCTTTCATTCAAATGGCGGCGCAACAAATATCAAGGTGATTCAAAATTTTGGTGCTGGCGTCATCCAGCTGTCTTTTCTTTCTCCACGCGCTGACTCGCTTGGTGAGGTGGGAATGCTCCTGCATCATACTCCTCGGCTCAGAAAATTTCATGGGCTCCTGTCCATGAGCTCCTGTACACTGTGACCATGTTTCTGTATGACTTGCTCATCCTCCCAGCTGGCATCCTCCACTGGGTGATTTTTCCATTTTACTAGGTATTCAAAATATTGCTTCCTCCTGGTCTTCCTGCCTATTCTCTTATCCAGTATGCATTCCATCTGAGGTTTTTCTGCAACCGACAACTGTTTCTTCCACTGGATCACTGGTTCCTCCATCTCAGTGCCTGCCCCTACATTCCTGTAAGGGTATAAGTCTGAAATATTGAAAATCAGAGATATCCCGGTGCCTTCTAGCAACTCAAGCTCATAAGCATTCTCCCCGAATTTCTTCAGGATTTTGCACGGCCCAATTTTCTTCATCTTGAGTTTATTGTATGTTCCCCTCAGAAACCTTTCTTTTCTCAGGTGCGCCAGAACCATATCACTGACTTCGAACTGAAGCTGTCTTTTTCTCTAATCAGCTCTGCGCTTATACTCCTGGTTCGATTTCTGCAGTCGTTGCTTCACCTCCGTGTGAATTTCTTTCATCGCCTCAACGAACTCTTCAGCCTTCGTGCTGCTAGTTTCAGCCTGTTTTGAATCCCTAAGCTTAGACACTCCTCTCGGTTGTGTCCCATACAAAATTTGAAATGGGCTCTTACCTGTACTCCGATTCACTGAATCATTTTACGCGAACTCTGCCTATGGTAAGATCTGATCCCAACTGGTGTGATGCTCTGTCACCAGACTTCTCAACAGATCTCCTACGCTTCTGTTGACCACCTCTGTTTTTCCATCTATCTGCGGATGGTAAGTAGAACTGAATGCCAAGTCAGTCCCCAGCTTCTTCCATAGCATCCTCCAAAAGTGACCGATGAACTTGGTATCCCGATCCGAGATTATGCTCCTGGGAAATCCATGCAATCGCACAATCTCTTTGAAAAATAAATTGGCTATGTGGGTTGCATCGCTGGTCTTATGACATGGTATAAAATGTGCCATCTTTGAGAACTTGTCCACCACTAAAAAAATGGAATCCACTCCTCGCTGCATTCTCGATAATCCCAAAACAAAATCCATACTAATTGCCTCCCATGGTCTCTCTGGTATAGGCAACGGCTGATAGAACCCTGTGTTCTATTTTCGGCCTTTCACGTGTTGACATATTCGGCACCTGTCAACAAATCGCTTTACATCAGTGCGCATGCCAACCCAATAATAAGATTCGCTCAGCTTGGCGAATGTCTTGTCATGTCCAAAATGGCCTGCTAAGCCCCCACTGTGCTTCTCCTTCACCAAATTCTCTCTCATAGAGAAATCTGGAATGCACAGTTGATTTCCCTTGAACAATAATCCATCCTGGATCAGGTAGTCAATCCACGGACTCCTATATCTGAGAAATAGGTTCTCCGCTGCCTCGTATGCCTCGCCAAGGTCTGCGTCACCTACATAAATATCTTTCAGATTCTCAAAACCCAAAGTCTTGACCCTGAATTCCTGCAGCAATAAACATTTTCTGCTCAAGGCGTCAACTACCTTGTTAGCAGTCCCCGAAATGTGCTTTATCACAAATGTAAAATTTTGCATGTATTCCACCCACTTTGCATGCTTCTGATTCAGCTTCTCTTGCTGACTCACGAATTGCAATGCATGATTATCACTGTATAGCACAAATTCTTTGGGTATCAAGTAATGCCTCCACTTTTTCAGTGCCTGTATGATGGCATAGAATTCCTTATCGTACGTGGAGTATTTCATCTTCGCATCATCCAGCTTCTCGCTGTAGTATGCCACAGGCCTGTCATCCTGACTCAAGACCCCTCCAACAACATATCCACTAGCGTCACACTTTACCAGAATTGGTTGCTCTGTTATCTTGCGCTTCAACAGTTTGAAGCTTCTCTTAGCCTCGGTTGTCCATTGAAAAACATTATGCTGCTTTTTCACAGTGTCCATCATCACTGCGCTGATCCCACTAAAATTTTGAATGAACTTTCTGTAGAAACTAGCGAGTCCATGAAAACTCCTTACCTCAAAAACATTTCTCGGCGATGGCCAATTCCTGATCAGTTCAACCTTCTCAGGATCCATTTTTAATTCATTTGCCGAGATTACAAAACCCAGATAGACGAGTTATGTCTGCATGAAGGAACACTTCTTCAAATTTATCAGCAGCTTCTCCTGCTGTAGTCTTCTCATCACAATGGCCAAATGCCTCAGGTGTTCAGCCTTGGTCTTGCTGAAAATCAGTATGTCGTCCAGGTATACGACCACAAATTTAACAATGAATTCCCGTAGGACTTCATTCATCAGCCTCATGAAAGTGCTGGGTACGTTTGTCAACCCAAACGGCATGACCAACCATTCGTACAAACCCTCGTTTGTCTTGAATGTTGTCTTCCATTCATCTCCCTCTCTCATCCGGATCTGATGATATCCTCTCTTGAGATCAATCTTGGAAAAGTAGTTTTCCCCACTTAGGCAATCCATCAAGTCATCCATTCTCGGCAGTGGAAACCTGTATCTGATGGTGATCTTATTTATCGCCCTGGAGTCTGTACACATCCTCCAGCCTCCATCCTTCTTCGGGCTCAGGACGGTCGGAACAGCAAACGGACTAAGACTTTCCCTCACCAGTCCTTTGTCCAACAGATATTGCACTTGCCTTTTGACCTCCTCATTCTCCTGAGGTGTCAACCTGTACGCTGCCTTGTTCGGCAAATTTTCTCCGGGTACGAGATCAATGTGATGACTCACACTCCGTACTGGTGGCAATGAACGAGGTAGTTCGTCCATGATGATGTCAGCAAACTCTCCAAGTAGTTCTTGAATCTCTTCTGGCAAGTCATCCACTCTTGTGCTTGTCAGGACAATTCTCGGCTTCCTGACAACAAAGAATTGTGGATCTTCATTCTTCTCCAACTCCGTGAGAAGTTCCTTCCCACTCAAGAGAAGTATCGTGCTGCTAACTTCTGGCTTTACTTCCTTATCTTTTATTGGCAGCAGTTTATGGATTCTCCCATCCTTCTCCAAGGTGTAGGTGTTCATCCTCCCGTCATGAACAACATTCCAATCATATTGCCATGGTCTTCCCAACAATATGTGACATACGTCCATGGGAATAACATCGCACATAATCTCATCATGATAATTTCCAATTTTAAACGTAACTAAGCATTGTTTAGTGACACTTACTCGGTGTCCTTTCTGTAACCACGAGACTTTATAAGGGCTCGGGTGCTTAGTTGTCTCTAGCTACAATTTCTCCACCATATCGGTCGAAACGCGATTGTCAGTGCTCCCACTGTCGATTATGAATTTGCATTTCCTGTCCTTGGCAGTACAAGCCGTTCTGAACAGTCTGCTCCTCTGCACCGTGCTCTCCACCTCCTCAGACTTCAAAAGGATTTTATGCATCCCAAGCGATCTTCCGCTGTCTGCATATTCACTCTCAACATCACGCTTCTGCGCCTCAGTGATGTGAGTTTTTCCTCTGTCCATTTTCCTATCTGGACAGTCAATGGCTTTGTGTCCATCTTTGCCACATGTGAAACATGTGATAATTCCTCCTCGACCTCGTCCTCTACCTCGGGTATGAGGGAATGTGTTGGCATCAACATATCCTCCTTGTTGATCTTCTGACTGCCTTTTCGGCTCAACTTTTTTCTGCCTCTGCTGTGAGGTACCACCTCTTTCAGCTTTTCCCTGAGGTCTCCTCCAATCCTCCTTGGGCTTATGTGTTTTCTCTTGGGAAACTGTCTTGCCTCTGGGCTGGATTCTGCCCCGCCCTCGCTGTCCCTGCTTGTGGCTCAGCTTCTCTTCGGATTTTAGAGCCATCTGGTATGCATCCTCAACTGTTCGGATGGTAACCATGCTCAGTTCATCCTGAATGTCATACCTCAACCCATTCAGGTATCTCGCCACCTTTTCATGATCACTCTCCCGATGACCAGCTCGAATGTTGAGCCTATAGAGTTCCTTAGTGTATTCTTTCACCGTCATCATCTTCTGTCTCAGGTTCTGCATGCGCCTGAACAGAGTGATCTGGTAATCCCTCGGGATGAATTTCTCCTTCATATTAGTGATCATCCTGTCCCAGCTTTTGATTTTCTGTTTGCCTCGGGAACGTCTCTCTGCCTGTAGCTCATCCCACCATAAGGCTGCATGTCCCTTCAGCTTGGTGACAGCATGCCTCACGTTCTTGTCCTCCTCGATGTCTTCGTAATCGAAGTAGGTGTCGAGTGCTCGGATCCAATCCATCAACTCTTCTCTGTTCAAGCTCCCCTAATAGACGGGGATGTCCATCTTCGTCTTTGAGCTCATCCTCGAGATGGCTCTGATCAACCTCTTGGTTGACGCGTCTTCTGCAGCGACCTCTTCTGCATCCTGTCTGGCTTCCTCTTCCACCTTGGAATCATCGAACTCTGCCGCTCAAGCACCATGCCTTTGGGTGGTCTCCATCTCCTCAAGCCTCGCTCTGAGGTCTCTTACCTGGCGTTCCATTTCAGCATTACCTGCTGGCCTTCCTCTTCTTCGGGCGTCCCTATCTTCATGATCAGGTGACTGCCTCTCTCGTCTTGGAGGCATAGTGTATCCGCTTCTTTCCCTCTGCTACCCGGACAAAAAGAATTCCAACTCCCGCTCTAATACCACCCTGACGCAACCTCCCCTCAGCGGGCAGTCACACTACCAGGACCTTCTCTTTCATTCTGACCCGAAGAGTCGAAACTCTCCCAACTCCCTCGGGAGTTCTTTACCCACAGAACGCTTCCGCTGTGATCTCCCTTTCACGTATCGGAAGGTCGGATCTCGCGATATCGCCAGGCTCGCAAAGCTGCTTCCTGCTGTTCAACCACCGAATCCTGAATGCCGATAGTCAATGGTCAACCCTCAGAGTATCGCCACTAGCGACAACAACCATTTGAATCCTCCAGTCCCGAGCACCGAGAGGTCGAAATCCTGACGCGATGCCACCTATATTCCACTGTACTTCGTGTCCGACACTGTCCCGTCACCTTGGGAGTTCACAGAGTTCCGATTCACGACACAAGTGCTTCTTGGGGTTGAACTCCGAATGATGACTTCGTGGAATCCCTTGCCACCTATCACCTACTGATCGACGGTCCTGAATAACTCAAGAAATTGTGTCTCGCGATTTCAACGGGTAAATCTCTTCCCTTCCATTCGCCGAACGCCAATATGCGATGGCCTACCTCTTTGGTCGCTTCCAGGTTAACTCCCTCGCAACTCTTCTCGGATCCAATGGTCAGCAGGAACTTGAGATCCAACTCGACGATTTCAAGTCGTCGATTCTCTTCCTCTTGAAGAGTCCTTTGTTTTGCCACCTTCTCCTTGCGCGAACTTCACCGAGTCTGTTTCCACAAAAAATCAAAGGAACTATCCTTCCTGGGCTTTTCAAACCCTGACTCCTTCAGAGATCTCTCGAACACGCTCTCTGTACTCAACTTCCAGCGACTCTCGACAGTGTTGAAGTTTTCTCAGATCTAGTGCACTCACATCCACAACAACCCGTCCTTTCACTTCTGAGATCTTCAGACTTCAATTCTTCCATAAAATCACATACACAGCATATGAAAGAAATACATAACAAGAAGTCAGTATGAAAAGGCATAATGCCAGCAACACACAGAGAACAAACACATCCATGGGAATTTAAATTAAGTCTTCCCCGATCTCCTGTCCTAGACTCGCCTCTAAGACTTTAATTCGACCGTCCCTTCACTCGCACGGTTCGAATAACCCAACACCATTCCAATAGAAGAGAATAAGAGTTTAATTGTAAGGCCCCTCAACGCACTCTCTGCAGAGGAATTCAACTGCGCTCTATGCAGGAATCTCCTGACTCAAACAGAGAAACAATTGAAACTCATTCTCGTCTCTCTCCCAGATTCCTAATCTACCAGGAGATTACGTATACTGCATATGCGACAAAAGAATAAAAGGAAGCAAGCATGCAACAACATAAGATCAACAACACACATAGAATAATCACAGCCATGAAATTGAATCAAAGCTTTCTATTAATTCAATATCTGTACATGGGGATTCTTCACAATCTCTCTGCGCTTCTCTTCTTTCTCCTCAATGCTAATGCTCCGCATAATCTGAATGCTTCTGTTACAATGATACAAAGGAGGGTGTCTATACTCCGTTTTCCCTCTCGAAGTCAAAACCGTCTAATCTAGACTTAATTATCTTATCTACCTGCACTAAATCTTATCTACCTGCACTAAATCTAAGAAGTACCTCTGCTATCTAAGGACGAGAGATTATCTTCTCAAGGTCCATTTACAATGTGAAAGTACACTCTATGATGAATGCTTTCATTCAAATGGTGGCACAACAGATATCAAGGTGATTCAAAAATTTGGTGTTGGCGTCATCCAGCTGTCTTTTCTTTCTCCACACGCTGACTCGCTTGGTGAGGTGGGAATGCTCCTGCATCAAATAGCATAATAATCTCGATCACTCATGAGCAAGTGTCCTCAAAGAATAAGCTCGCTCAGTGTGCAAGAACGGGATGTTACACTGTGTGCAGCTCCGCACATGTATAATATCACATAGGTATGGTATTATTTATTAATGTGAATGCAGAGTATGCAATGTACACTTTACTAAATAATTAATTAATTATTAAATATGTAGTAATATTTATTAATTATTTAATATTAAATAATTAAATAATTGTTAGTTATTTAATACTAAATAATTAATTAGTAATTATTTAATATTCCAATGTGCAATGCGCTACTACTTATGTGTGGATACATTTTCTCACTTCATATGTGTCGGCACTTCTTCAGTGGTGTGTTGTTGCACAACGTGGTTTTGTTTCTGTACATTGTATCCCCGCACAAAGTGGCTTTTTACTCATACATTGAAGCCTTGCACAACTATTTTTATTTGTCCTTACATCATATGTGTGTTATTTAATATTATTTGTTAACTAGTTATTAATCATATATTAATTATTTAATATTTAATACTTAATTATCTATTAATAATTTAATATTGCAACAGGAAATGAACTGCTCTGGATATTTTTTAACATAAAATCCCACACAACTATGATTATGTACCTGGTATGTACATTATTAAATATTGTTTATTAATTATTTAATATTAAATAATTAATTGTTTATCAATTATTTAATATTAAATAATTAATTGATTATCAATTACTTAATATCACAATTTGCAATGGATTGTTCCTTATGTGAGGAGACTTTAGTAGAGCTATATGTCTAGTCAGCTGTGGTTCCCTACCCATACATCATGTATGCATTATTTAATGGGATCCTGCTTATGTGGGGATACTTTTGCATAGATATATCTCGCACAAACGTATGTCTACTAGTGGTGGTAAAAAAACTTATTTATTCTTTATTAAGTAATTAATTATTTCATAAATTTTTCAATCTATTATTAATAATGAGCCATATGCAATGTGTGGAACCATAGTTGTTCTAGGCTATACCTTATTTATTATTTAATATTGTAATGTGCAATGTGCTATTCCTTATGTGTGGAAACTTTTGCACAACCATATCCCCACACAACTATGGTTGTAATTTGTTAAATAATTGATTATTTAATATTATTTATTGATTATTTATTAAGAACCATAGCTACACTCGGGTATACCTATGCAAAAGTCTCATGAAAAAGACTCTACACACAAGTAGCGTATTAAGCATTGCAATACTAAATAATTAATAATTATTTAATATTAAGTAATTATTAAATAATCAATTTTATAATTAATTATTTAATAAATTGCATATTTCACATTGCACATTGCACATTATAAATAATACCATACCTATGCGCAGATATACCTGTGTAGAGGTGCAGACAAATTGTCAAAGAAAAAGTGTTCGCACATATGATGTATGGTTACAAAACCATAGTTGTGAGGGATATACTTGTGCAAAATTCTCCGCACATAATCAATAGTGCATCACAATATTAGATAATTAATTAATAACTAATTAATAAATAGTATTAAATAATAAATTATTTAATAAATTGTTCTTAATAAATAATATTAAATAATTAAATATTTAATAAATTGCGACGATAGTTGTGCATGGACATACTTATGCATAATTATCCACACATATTCATTTGTAAAAGTCTTTGCACATAAGAAACAACACATTGCACATTGCAATATTAAAACAAAAGAAAAAATGTATATGCAATGAATGCAAATCGTGTTTTCTTTCTAGAGCATTTTCTGACCTCCACACCTTTCCTGCAAATATATAATCTAACCATAATAATAATATGACTTCCCTTATAATGAAACAAATATGTCCATACTCATATGAAATTGAAATACCAAACATGAAACTTGGTAAATTGTAGACATTTAAACTAAAATCTATATATGGCACAAATTATGCACATCTTTGGCGCAACTATAAACAATCAACAATTAAAATGTAGTTTCTCTTGGTCGTCATTGAAATGAACGGTAAATATACATATACACATAATCAATTAAAATTCAAATTCCAATGGATTTAGTGGATCACAAATAGATTTCATGTTGCAATTATGTAGACTATTAAAAGTGTGGGATCAAACTACAATGACTTGTCTGATTTGTCCTCACAATTCCCATACAATAGAATAAATGTCTTGTTTCCAAGGATACACATCTGCAGAATGTGATATGGTTGGACATATAAATGCACAAAATCCAATATTTCCCTCATGTGCATATACACATTATTGCCAAAGAAGTTACAAATAATTTGGACTTTTACAAGTGCTCAGGACATTTGTATGCATTGCACTTGTACTCAATGATTTTGTAATGTACAGTTAATGTCAAATAACTAATTTATTTATCCATTGAATAACAAACTTATACCTTGTACATAGATACCTATCTACTTCCTTTTTCTTTGTGTCCATCCTTCGCATGACTCCATTAGTTCTCTTCAGCCTCACTATGTCTAGATAAATTTAACATTGTTCTAGACTAACTAACTCTCATTGTTTACAAAGGTTCATCTTCACTATACATGCATAGTTTGTTAACCCTAAAATTTGATACATTTAAAAATATATTATCATTATGGATATGGTATTTATTTCACTAATATCCATTGTATGGATAGTTTCCCTTCCCTGTATAGGATTCCTTGTCAAACTAGACTTACTTGACAAAATAGGGGGATTTGTATAGTCATTTGTCCATGTTGTACTAGTAGTGCCTCAATTTATTTCATTGCAAACCTTCAGGCATTTGTAATCCATAATTGGAAACTCACACTGCAACAACTACCTTGGACTCATATATACTGTATATGTACCATTTTGCAAGTCTATGACAAGCAACCATTTTATGTTTTAGAAGAATTCAAATTAATATTATTAAATGCACTATTGTAATGTACCTCATAAAATCACCATAAAAAAAAATTTATTTTGTACATCTATCCTTGAAAGGTTTTCGAGATCTTAATCAAGTAGGCTTTCTGTTAGAAGGCTTGAGTCTGAGGGTTTGTTAGAGTCCTTACTGTCGTCGACTTCCCTTACCATTCAACTTAAGTTTTTTAATCGACGATAAAATGAGTATTTACTCACCACTTCAATGTTTAATTAAGATCCTGAAATTCATAATTACTCTCTTATCTGCTAGTACCTAAAACACTACCACAGTCTTAACAATACAAGCAACTTTGGGGTTTTTTTGACGAAAACCCTCCATAGAAAAATTACACTCTATTTGCAATACAATTGACTTGTAAAGTGGTCTGTTACTTCCATATCTCTATTCAGGATGAAGACTCCCCAACATTCTTTTACCAGTCCATTCATTATATTAATAGGGTTGTTCCCATAAAAATAAGTTTCTTCGAAGTTCCTACAGCCTTGTGAAGAAACAGAGGTCAATCAGGTTTTGGTGATCACAAGTGCTGAACAAAACAAAGGACTCTATTGTTTGCCGAAATCCGAAATACGAAATGACTGTGGGCCAGCATTTCGGGGTTTTAGGATTCAGGGTTTTGTGAGTAAAAGAGCCGAACACAAACACACACATTTCCCGAAATTACGAAAAGATGCCGAGCTCTTCGGGGTTTCGGGGTTCAGAATTTCGCGAGTACGAAATCCAAACATGAACATATACAAACCTTCGAAAAGGAGAAAGAGGAAAGGTGGGTCCCACATTTCAGGATTTTAGGGTTCGGAACTTCACGAGTTCCAGTGTCCAACATCAACATGAACAGACTTCCGAAAATGCGAAAATGCCTAGCACTTCAGGATTTTGGGGTTCGGAATCCCGCAACTTCAAAAAAACCAAACATCAATCAAAAACAAATCTAGAAATTGCGAAAATAATAGAACGTGGAACTAACATTTCAGGATTTCGGGGTTCGAAATCCTATGATTTCAAAAGCCAAAACATCAACCACAAACAATTTCCGAAATTACGAAAAATAAAGGAACGTGGAACTAACATTTTGGGATTTAGGGGTTTGGGTTTTGGGGGTTTCAAAAGTTAAACAAACATAACACAACAATTCCCAAATTCTGAAAAGTGAAAGGGTGTGGAATTAACACTTTGGGATTTATGGATTTGGGTTTTTAGGGTTTCAAATGTCAAACAACATAACACAACAATTTTCGAACTCTGAAAGACTTAAGAATTTTACACCCACAGAAGGATACAAAAGGATAAAGGTTTTATGTAAGGGAAAATCTCTAAATTCGTCATAGACCTTGACTAAGGAAAGGGTAGCCCATTCTAAAAAGAAACAAGGAAAACAAAAAAAAAACCTCCGAAAGGCATTGATTCTCAAGATTGTTTTAGCATCCAAAAAAAAAACAAACAGGGGTTTCCAAAATTCTTTAACTCCCAAATTTTGTCATTCTATACACATCTAATATTTTTTTGCATATTGTTAGAGAATATTGTTAGATACATAGCATTGGATAAAACATTCGAACAGAAAGTGGGAAGAATTCGTTACAGATCCGATTTAATCAAATACAATACACCAGATGCAAAAAGGGTCATACAGACAGAGAATGTAACTTATTCCAGTTCATATTCAATAGCTACATAACATCAAAATACATAGCCATTCATAATAGAGATCGTAAAATTAACATATTTGAATCCAATCCACAGGAAGACAAAGGGAACAACCAGTTTCCTCCCAACCGTAGAACAGGGTAGCCAAATCTACTTTCCCGATTCACCCCCTAGCCTGACCATGAATCCATGAGGGCGAACTTGGAAACTCCTCCTCGACAATGTCCTTCAATTCCAACAGTTATCCTCTTGCCTCACACTTACTCAATAGTTCTCATAATAGCAAGGAAATTCCATTTTAGCAGGCTCCTCTTTCCTCACACTCAATCCGCAGTGTTCATAACAACAAAAGAGCTCAAAAATTTTTCCCAGCATACTCGACAGCATCCTGCCTCCTCGCATATGCTATTTATCAATTTTTCCCAGGTCTTTTTCCCTCCTTTGGGGATTTTCACAGCTTCTTAATCCCTTATTTTCAGGGACTACCAGTGGCCAAATCTCTGATTTGCCACTTCTCATAATCAACCTAGGGGCAGTTCCAACATGTTCCCCACTCATGGAGTCATGGTCAGCTGATTTTTAACATGGTTGTTCCATTTGTCCTCCTGCAGTTAATATAAATATTATATTGTGATACACGTGTCATAGTCAAATAGTTAGTTGAGTCCGAACAAATCTCTTCCCAATAGTCACAATAATTAAATACAATTATTAAATTTGAAATTCGGAATTGCCATAAATGGAAAAAAAATTCTAGATTCGAATTTGCCAAAAACAGAAATAAATTTCAAGCACACAAAATAAAAATATTTATTTTGGGGGGATGCCACATCCTTTCCCCGTTCATTAAAACACTGTCATCAGTGTTCTTTCCTTTCCTAGAACATGATTGGATGAGATTTCCACAAATCTCCCTCCAATTCCCAAGTGGCCTGCTTAGGACTAAAGTGCTTCCATTGCACCTTTACCTATGCGAAGACTCTGTTCCGAAGTGTTATTTCTCTCCGGTCCAGAATGCGCAGGGGTTCCACCTAGAAATTTCCCTCGGGTTACACCTGCACCAAGTTCCAATCAGTCATATGAATAGGGTCATGAATATATTTTTTCAACAGAGAAACATGAAATACATTATGAACTCTTAGATTATCTAGAAGTGCAAGATGATATGCTACGGGTCCAATTCGAGCTAGTATCTCGAAGGGCGCACAAAACCTAGGTGCCATCTTGGCACAGTTCCCCAACTTTAGTGAGCTTTTTCGGGCTTTGACCTTCAAATAAACATGGTCTCCCACTTGAAATTCGAAGTGTCTTCTTTTATGATCCGCATAACTCTTTTGTCTGTCTTGTGCTTCTTTCAAGTTCTGTTGTACTTTCTTTACCATGTTCTCTATTTCTTGGAGCATCTCTGGTCCAAACATGAGTCTGTCAGCTAGGTTATCCCAGCTAATTGGAGTTGTACACTTTCTGTCGTACAGTATTTCGAAAGGGCTCAACTTAGCCAAAGTTTGGCACCCATTGTTATATGCAAATTCTACCAACTGCAGGTAGTCTTCCCACTTGTTCGGCTTTGTTCTTACATACATGCAAAGCATATCCTCTATGATTTGATTTGTCCTTTCGGTCTGTCCATCTGTTTGTGGATGATAACTCATACTAAAATTCAAATTAGTATTTAGCCCTGCAAACAATTCCTTCCAAAAAGCGGATGTGAATTTTACGTCTCTATCTGAAATCACCATTTTAGGAATACCATGCAGTCTAAAAATTTCTTTCATGAATATTTCAACAATGTTAATAGCTTTAAAAGTAGACTTTATAGGAATAAAGTGTGCAGACTTACTGAGTTTATCAATTACAACCATGATTGAATCATTATGTTTCTGAGTTTTAGGAAAACCTGTTATAAAGTCCAGCGATATGGTCTCCCATTTCCATTCTGGTACTGGTAATGGCTATAATAGGCCGACTGGATGCTGGTGTTTGACCTTAACCTACTGACAATCTTGGCACCTAGCGAAATACTCTGTTGTTTCTCCCTTCATATTAGGCCAGTAAAATAGTTTTTTGAGTGTTGTTATTGTTTTATGGTAACCTGGATGGCCAGAATATGGTTTCTTAGGCACTTCGTCTAAAAAAGTTAATTTTAGCTCTGTTGAATCTGGTATGTAAAGTCTATTTTTAAATGTTAATAGTCCATGTTTGTCGATACTTATATCTGGTTTATCTGAGTTTGTGATACTGTTTTGAAATTCTTCCATTATCTTAGTGTAATTTCCATCGTTGATACCTGCCGCTTTTACTCTTTGTTGCAGATCACTTTCTTCCCTGCTGATATTTATCTCAAATAACCCATGGACTCTTCTGCTTAAAGAATCTTCTACTTTATTTTCCTTTCCCTCGAATTCAAATTTTCTCAAGAAGGCTAGCCACCTTGCTTGTCTTGCAATAAGGTCTAGTTGGTTAAACAGATATTTCACTCTGCTATTATCCGTCAATAATAAGAATTTCCCGCCCATTATATAGTGTCACCGCATTTTTAAGGCATGTATTACTGCTGCCAATTCTAAGCAATGAGTGACATAATTTTGGTCGTGTTCCTTTAATTTTCGGGACTCATAACAAATCATGTGCCCTTCCTGAGTTAGAACACCACCTAGTCCCTCTTTACTTGCATCAACACATATTGTGAAGTCTTTATCTGGGTCTGCTACCTTCAAGATGGGCGCCAATGTCAATAATTCTTTTAGATTGTTAAAACTGTCTTAACACTTTTATGACCAATTAAACTTGGTCCCTTTCTTTTGTAATGACGCCATAGGGTAGGCTATCTTGGAGAACCCTTCTATAAATCTGCGATAATATCCGGTGATTCCCATGAATGAACAGATATCTTCCACATCCTTAGGCACTGTCCATTCCATGATGGCTTTTATCTTTTCCGAGTCTACGGAAATACCTTCCGAGGAAATTACATGTCCTAAATATTGTATTTCTTTTTGATAAAAATCACATTTGTCGAATTTTGCGTATAGTTTGTCTTTCCTTAGTGTTTGCAGAACTATTCGTGAGTGTTCATCATGTTCCTCCTCCATTTTAGAATAGACCAGAATATCGTCGATAAATACTGCTACGAACTTGTCTAAGTACTAGCTGAAAATGTTGTTCATTAAGCAGATAAATGTGGTTGGTGCATAAGTGAGTCCGAAAGGTATGACTACAAACTTGTAGTGTTTGTATCTTGTCCAAAACGCTATTTTGTTTATGTCTTGGTCCTTTATCCTAACTTGATGATAACTAGATCATAAATCCAATTTTGAGAAGATCTTGGCCCCACCAACTTGATCGAACAGATCATTTATCCGTGGTAAGGGGTATTTGTTATTAATGGTCGCTTTGTTCAGTTGTCTATAATCGATACATAGTCTTAGAGTATTGTATTTCTTTTTCACAAAGAGGATTGGTTCTCCCCATGGTGAGACACTTGTTCTGATATATTCTTTGCCCAACAATTCCTGCAACTGAATTTTTAATTCTGTCGGTTTTGGTAGACTCATTCGGTAGGGTGCTTTTGAGATAGGGGTTGATCCGGGTAGTAAGTCTATAGAGAAATCTATTTCTCCCCTAGGAGGTAATTCTGGTACCTCATCAAAAAACATGTCTTTGAATTCCCATAGGACAACAAAGTCTTCTAACTTGGGCTTATCTTCTATTTCTAATAGATTCGTCACTTGGATGATGTAAACTTGACATCCCTTTATAATACATTTCTTGAATTGCATCACTGAAACTTGTCTGACTGACACAGGTTTTGGTATACCTTGGGTTGTTCTAACAGTGCCAAAATTATCTTTATAGCTAAGTATCTTTGTATAACAGTCTAGTACTGCTTTGTGTTGTTTCAACCAATCCATCCTGATAATCATATCAAAAGATCCTAGTGGTAGGATGTTCAGATTGGTCCTTATATTTTGACCATCTAAGATGAACTCAAGATCAGAAATAAAGTTAACTACTTTTCTCTTAGTCCCTGTTGCTAGTTGTACAAGCCAAGATTTTGCATGCTTTTGTTTCTTAAGTTTATTTGACTCTACTACATCGGGAGTAATATAACTTAACGTAGCTCCAGGGTCAATTAAAATAGAAATTCTAGTGTCATGGATTTTACCTTCGATCTCTACCACTGAGGACTGGTGGTCAGCTTGTCGACCATCTATGGCTGCATTTATCTAATGCAGACTCCTGCCCATGCCTCCCACTGTCGAGTCTTCCTGCAAATTGTGGAAAGAAGTGTTGTTTTCTGCAATTAGATGTGGAAAGTTCCTCCTTAGATGAGGCACTCCACACTCCCAACATCTCAATGGCTCACGGGATTTGTCCCCAAACTTCTTCACTCCCAGGTTTACCGGTTTACCGCCACCTTACGTATTCGGATTACTGGAGTAAAAATCCTTCCTCGGGAAACTTTTTGCTGCATTCTAATAAGGGGCTGGCTGGTATCCCTTCTTCCGCTAGTTTATTCCATCTTACTTCTTATCCTTCTAGGTCTTGGGAAACTCTACCCGCTATTTATACTGGTCATAGCACATTCGTGCCTTCCTGAATGCCTCGCTCAAGGATTTGGGGTTGTCAAACTCAATTCTATCCCTGTAGGACTGTGGTAAACAGCTTAAGAATCGTTGGACTTTTACCTTATCCTCCTGGATGTATGGTACAAACCTTAGTAGTTCCAGAAATTTATTTATAAGGTCATCCATCATCATTTGTCTGAGTCATAATTCATAAAATTCTTTTGTCTTCCTTTCATAATATCTTTCAGAAAGGTACTGTTTCTTAAAATACATCTTGAATTCGGACCATTCCAACTATTTCTCCTTTAGGCCCTTGGCCAATTTCAGGTCCTGCCACCAAATGTTGGCCTTCCCCTTCAGATTGTAGATGGCCATTCTAACCTTCATGTTGCTGGAATAGTTATAGATTTGGAAGTATTTTTTTATGTCCAACAACCATGCCTCGACTTCTTCTCCTGTCCTGGATTCTCCATCAAAATTAGCTAGTTTAACCTTTTTAAATTCTCCTTCAAGGTGGTTTGTTTGTTTTCTTTTTTTGTCTGGTATGGTTTTGTTTTCAGCTAAAGGTGTCCCTTCAGATGAACTGTCTTCTTTTTTTGTTTTCGCACCAGAATTCTTGGAGGCCCTTTTGTTGATCTCTTCCTCAGGGTTATCATATTTTGGGCTTTTCTTAATTACTATACTACACAACAGGACTTCATTTATCTCTTGTTGTTCCTGCTATTCCTTCTTCAATTTTTCATTGTCGGCCTTGAAATCCTGTAGTTCAACTATAAGGTTTCTCAATGTTTCCAGCACCTCCGTGGGTGAGCTTCCATCATTGTTCTATCTTAGATCTCCAAGAGGTCCTTGTTTCAGATTCTCTTCCACCCTGATTTTTGCACCTTCTTGGGCTACCATTATTCAACACAAAACAGAAAGGCTTTATGTTTGTAATCCACAAGATTTATTAGTTTTTTCATAAATCAGAATATATACTAAGAAATCAATGTGGCCCTGTTCAGGCCCAGTGTTGTAACTTTTTCTCTGATACCATATGTAATGTACCTCATAAAATCACCATAATTTTTTTTTTATTTGTACATTTATCCTTCAAGGGTTTTCGAGATGTCAAGAAAGTAGGCTTTCTGTTAGAAGGCTTGAGTCTGAGGGTTTGTTAGAGTCCTTATTGTCATCGACTGCCCTTACAATTCAACTTAAGTATTTTAATCGACGATAAAATGAGTATTTACTCACCACTTCAATGTTTAATTAAGATCCTGAAATTCATAATTACTCTCTTATCTTCTAGTACCTATAACACTACCACAGTCTTAACAATACAAGAAACTTTGGGGTTTTTATGACCAAAACCTACATAGAAAAATTACCCTCTATTTGCAATACAATCGACTTGTAAAGCGATTTGTTACTTCCATACCTCTATTCGAGATGAAGACTCCCCAACGTTCTTTTGCCAGGCCATTCATTATATTAATAGGGTTTTTCCCATAACAATAAGTTTCTTCTAAGTTCCTACAACCTTGTGAAGAGACAGAGGTCAATCGGGCTTCAGTGATCACAAGTGCCGAACAAAACAAAGGACCCATTGTTTGGCGAAATATGAAATACAGAATGACTGTGGTCGAGCATTTTGGGGTTTTGGGATTTGGGGTTTCGCGAGTACAAGAGACGGACACGAACACACACATTTCCCAAAATTGCGAAAAGATGCCAAGCTCTTCGGGGTCTTGGGGTTCGGGATTTCGTGAGTACGGAAGTGAAACATCAATAGATACAAACCTCCGAAAAGGAGAAAGAGGAAAGGTGGGTACCGCATTTCGGGATTTCGAGGTTTGGAACTTCACGATTTCTGCTGTCCAACATCAGCATGAATAGACTTCCGAAAATGCGAAAATGCCCATCACTTCGGGATTTCGGGGTTTGGAATCCCGCGACTTCAAAAAAAAAAGCATCAAACAAACACAAATCCCGAAATTGCGAAAAGAATAGAACGTGGAACTAACATTTCAAGATTTCAGGGTTTGAAATACCGCAATTTCAAAAGCCAAAACATCAACCACAAACAATTTCTGAAATTGCGAAAAAGATAGGAACGTGGAACTAACATTTCGGGATTTTAGGGTTTTGGTTTTCGAGGTTTCAAAAGTCAAACATAACACAACAATTCTTGAATTCTGAAAAGTGAAAGGGTGTGGAATTAACACTTCGGGATTTCGGTATTCGGGTTTTTTGGGTTTCAAATGTCAAACAACATAACATAACAATTCCCGAATTCCAAAAGACTTAAGAATTTTACACACACAGAAGTATACAAAAGGATAAAGGTTTTTTGTAAGGGAAAATCTCTTAATTCGTCATATACCTTGACTAAGGAAAGGGTAGCCCATTCTAAAAAGAAACAAGGAAAACAAAAAAAAAACCTCTGAAAGGCGTCGATTCTCAAGATTGTTTTAGCATCCAAAAAAAAAACAAAAAGGGGTTTCCAAAATTATTTAACTCCTGAATTTTTTCATTCTATACACATCTAATATTTGTTTGCATATTATTAGAGCATATTGTTAGATACATAGAATTGGATAAAACATTCGAACAGAAAGTGGGAAGAATTCGTTACAGATCCAATTTAATCAGATACAATACACTAGATGCAAAAAGGGTCATACAGACAGAGAATGTAAATTATTCCAATTCAGATTCAATAGATACATAACATCAAAAGACATATCCATTCATAATAGAGAGGGGAAAATTAACATATCTGAATCCAATCCGCAAGAAGACAAAGGGAACAACCACGTTCCTCTTAACCGTAGAACAGGGCAACCAAATCTACTTTCTCAATTCACCCCTTAGCCTGACCATGAATCCATTAGGGAGAACTTGGAAACTCCTCCTCGACAATGTCCTTCAATTCCAATAGTTATCCTCTTGCCTCACACTTACTCAACAATGCTCATAATAGCAAGGCAATTCTGTTTCAGTAGGATCCTCTTGCCTCACACTCAATCTGCAGTGTTCATAACAACAAGAGAGCTCAAAAAAAATTCCCAGCATAGTCGGCAACGTCCTGCCTCCTCGCATATGCTATTTATCAATTTTGCCCAGGTCTTTTTCCCTCCTTTAGGGATTTTCACAGCTTCTTAATTCCTGATTTTCAGGGGCTTCCAGTGGCCAAATCTCTGATTTTACACTTCTCATAATCATCCTAGAGGCAGTTCCAACATGTTCCCCACTCATGGAGTCATGGTCAAGTGATTTTTAACATGGTTGTTCCATATGTCCTCCTGCAGGTAATATAAATATTCTATTGTGATACAAGTGTCATAGTCAAATAGTTAGTTGAGTCCAAACAGATCTCTGCCCAACAGTCACAGTAATTAAATACAATTATTAAATTC
This sequence comes from Picea engelmannii, assembly GCA_009831015.1. Classification (NCBI taxonomy): domain Eukaryota; kingdom Viridiplantae; phylum Streptophyta; class Pinopsida; order Pinales; family Pinaceae; genus Picea; species Picea engelmannii. Next base: position 43,014 of record ML782713.1, read on the forward strand.
GAAATTCGAAATTGCCATAAATGGAAAAAAAATTCCAAATTCGAATTTGCCAAAAATGGAAATAAATTTCCATCATACAAAATAAAAATATTAATTTTTGGGGTATGTCACAACTATAGTCTTTGTCAAAATATAATTCATATAATAAATAAAAAAAACATTATTGTATATGCAAAGAGGACAATGATTAGAATAAAATAAAAAGTATATAACATAAAACTTTGTAAAAAAAAACAAATTGTTTAATGTGTAGTAAAACTTAGTTGAACATCATATGTGTAGAGAATTTTTCTTTAAAAATTTGTCTGCACCACACAGGTATATATCCACATGTGTATGATATTATTTACTAATGTCCAATACACAATATACAATGCGCAATTTATTAAAAAATTGATTATTTAATATTGTTTTCTAATTTTTAATTAATAATGAGTCATATGCAATGTTCAGAGACAATTGAATTGTATAGGTATATTCCCACAAAGATTTATTTGATATTATTTATTTATTATTTAGTATAGGTGTATTCGCACACAAGTATGGTTGCGGACCCATACAAAAATATCCATACATAAGAAACACAAATGTATCTTCACATAACACATAAGAAACTGTGCATTGCATATAATTAATAAATAAATAGTTATTTAATAATATAATTAATGAATAATATTAAATAAGTAATAATCATGTGAGGTGGTATGTGCACATACCATATACACATGCAGACCCATATTGTTAGCAAAATACATGTTCAAAAGTCTGTGCATATATGTTTTTTTACTATTTTATATGCAAGTATATTCTTAAATATGTAAATCTTACACGTGTAGATCCATATAGAAATTTTACACCTGCAGACCCATATTTTTCATGGATATACATTTTCAAAAGTCTATGCATATATGTTTTTTGACTTAACATTTGTATATGCAACCATATTCTCAAATATGACAATCTTTAATATATGCACAATATGAAATATGGAGATGGAAATCTTTAATATCGACGCAGGATATATAATAGGGGATAAAACTGTGTGGAGGTTTGGAAGTTATACATGTATGCATAAAATAATAGGTATAGCTTCCAAACCCCTTCACAGGTATATCCCCCGCACAACAACACTTAGTCTAATAGTTATTAAGTGGCATAAACAAATTAAGTATGGGAAAAACATAATAGTTATTAAGTGGCATAAACAAATTAACTATGGGAAAAACATTCTCAACTATGAAATATACCTGAAACTCATTCCTCGGTTTTACTCATTCCTTGCATCATATTTTAGCTCTCCCGTTCAAGTTTAAGGAAATATTGTTTATATTTATTTCAGTATTAGTCATATTATTTATTTAAATATTTTTTGTGTGGCCCAATTGTAGACCATGTTCCAATTTTAAGAGTGTTTCCAGTGGCCGTAAAATTTTGTACAAACCCATAAGTAATAAAAAAATTATATAACTTAACATTTTTATATGCATGCATATTATCAAATATGACAAGCTTTAATAGTTTCACACCAGATATTCTAACAAGGCTGTTAATTTGCATTATAACTAAATCATTAATGGCAATGAAGTTTTCTCTACTTTGGCAAGAAAAAAGGATAAGTAGGTAATACACTACGATGAAAAACTCTAGATGCAAATCTTGTGTCCAATTCTTTTGTCAACTCAATATCTATTTAGAATTCCTTAGTCAAAAGATTTTTTACTTAGCTATTTTCGAAACTCCGTCATGACCCTTGTTGTTGAAATGTCTCTGCCTTTAACCTACGTGTATCTTCTACACAAACATATAACCTCAACAGATATTTTTTTTTTTTTCAAAATTTTTAATATAATCCTATAAAAACAATTCAAAGATTAATAATTCTTGTTAATCATATAAAAGTTTATTTCTAGCTCATACAATAAAATTTAATTATAGGTCCTCATTACAAACATATTCTTTGAGCATATATAGCTTCTATACTTATGCACATGTATATCCTTGTGAAGTTAACACTCATTATAATAGTTACCAATGTTATGGATAATCAAGTATTATTATGCATATTCATATTGTTAACAAAATGATTTTTACATGTTAAAAATAAAAGTTGATTATAAATTTAATATAATATAATTATATAGCTTCCACACCTACGCACAATTATATTCCCACATAGAAAATACTTAATAGATAAAACACATAAAATATAATGTGTTTTTTGTGCATGATTAAAATTAACATAAATGATACAGATTGCCACTAAGATGGATAATTATTTATTAATTTAATAAAAAATTAATTATTAAATTAATGAACCTTAATTATACATCTTCAATACAACAAATGCTTAGTAAATACAAGACATTCGAAATCAATACATCGAAACTTCTAAACTCACACATACACCTGTGTCGCACGTGTACATGCACACGTTCCAACTATTTGTATAATTGAATTTCCTATTAAATTTCCATTGCTAGCACTACAATAAGATCTTCTTTTATTATTAGAGTTGGTATTTTATCTATATTTTATGCTTTTATTATTATTATCTATATCAATGAAAAAAAATTAATATATATATATATATATATATATATATATATATATATATATATGGATTGTGTACCTAGTATAGTGTAATAGAGAAAATTATAGGTAATCATATTTTTTTTTGACTAGCATAACAATATTCTTGTTTCAGTTATACAATTATTCTATTTATAAAAATTCTCAAACGACATACAACGATCTCTTGTGACTGCTATTACAACATTATTAATATTAATAATAAGTAATAGGTAATCATATTCTGCGACTAACATAACATTATTCTTGGTTTATATTTATTAAAATTCTCAAATGACATATAACAATCTTAAGTGGCTACCAACATAACTTTATTAATATCAATAATAAAGTTATATAACAAGTAAATGAAAAAAAGTATATCTCTTATGCATTCAAGCATAGGAATATTTTGAAGGACTAGACAAAAAAATTTCATGGCTGAGAACAAAGTTGAACTATGTAAAAAATTCACAAATTTCAGGTCAAGGCACTTTGCACTTGCAATGTTGCATGTCTGCCCTTGTTTTTGGTAACGTACCTAATTTTCTCAATAACTAAGTGATTTTTGCAACTTGATTTGATTTTATTTTCCATGTGACATAGGCTATTCAGGGGAAGTCAAAAGTAAATGTCAAGTTTGGCATAAACCAAATGGACTTATGTACCATGATGCTCACATGTTTCACGTATAACAATGTATATCGAAGAAAAGACAAGTATAGAATATAAGAAAATAGACCATGAGGTTTCTCTGCATAGGGTATCCATCACATATTTGATTCCATAGGCATAGTCTCTTTCCTAATTTGAAGAATATGACAAGGACATCTACTTTGCCCACACTGTTAACTGACCAATAGCTAGGCATGCATAATATCTGCAAAATACAAAGCTATGCATGCAAAGTGTATACAGTTAATGCAAAGGGCTATAGAAATTGTCAATACTCATCACATTGAGAATTATTTTTTATCTAACGAGATTTTTGAAGGACAGTGCATTGCCCAAAAAAACATTATATAGAATTTACAGAGGCATCATGATTAGAAGGAAACAACACTTTTCCCTATCCATGGATATCGCACAATCTCATTTGCAATCATTTAACACCATCAATTCTAAGAAGAAACATAATTTTCACGATAATCAAATCATTTATGGCATGTACATTTGGTCTGATTTGCAAAAAGACGGAGTATATTAAGAAAGTGTGCGAAGTAAATGCCCATTTTGCACCATTGATACTGACAAGCAATTTGATTCACATGGTAACCAAGCGATTTATAGCAGTTAGATTTGATCAAATCCATGAAAAAAATAATGTTATTAAGAAACCCTACGAAGTAAATGTCACAAATTTCTATGAGAAATACAATGCCTTCTATTATTCATTTCGTGTAGCTGTAGCCATGTAACCTGTAAAAATAACTTGTTAGTAAATGTGCCCCATGAAGTTGGAATTTAAAGAAATGTACCCTCCACAATGTACTATTTATAAGGTTCACCTATTTCAAAGTATAATTAAATAAACACGTGTATATCACATAGAATCCACATAGGGTAAATAGACAAATTTAGTTACTAGAGTTAAATAATATGACATGAACAATAACTTTGTAGAAACTGTCGGGTGAAAATGACTGTAAATTGATAACTAGTATCAAAGTTGTAGACATATACCATCCAAAAAATGTACTAATTCACCATGTAGGAACATCCCAAAAAAATCACTACCAAACGCCTCTTTAGTTAGCGATTTTTGACCTTGCACAAATTATTATGATACTATCTTATTATCGCATATGGCACATGGATGTGTTCCTGAATTTACATCCTTTGTACATATGATACATTTCCAACACCGATTTTGGTGATCGATGTAACTTGTAGTAAATCAAAAACATTTAGGAGAAGTTGATTTGCACCGATTTAGGAAGAAACTGTGGAAATCATGGATAATGCAAAGTAAGTGTCACGTTGTTCTATGAACTACTTACCTGTTTCTAATTATTATTACACATGTTCAAAAAATAGTTCATATTTGTGGAAAGGACATAGTACTAAATAGGTGGAATGAACTTATATTTAAATCAAATGGGCCTTGGTAATCCATTATTTGTAATCTCCACGTATGCGAGGTCAATCTAAAAAACATTCATATGGAAAATAGAAAGAGAACCGAGCCATTTTGTAGTGATACTGTCAATTCACCTTCTAAAGAAAATAAGGATTTCCACTCGTCTACCCCCAATGAATGGTTCTTGAGCAAGACTATCAAAGAAAAGAAAACAGACCAACTATGGATCACAAGGCTTGTCAATTCCATATGTTTACATATTTTTTCCAACTACAAGGAACTTGTATCCTCATGTGATTGAAGATTCGATAATAGGACAAGAAACATTAAGCTCACAACAAAAGAAAATAATCCAGTGCAGCTAACTTCAAACACCTTTAACATAATTCTTTGACTTCCTATTGCAGATAACCATTTAAAAATTGTGGAAGTAGACATGTTCCTATTGTCCCATGAAGGGGATGAAAATATTTTTGGAGAATTTGTGCTACCGTATTCAAATATGCCTAGGGACTTTTAAGAAATCGACATAACTTTTCTACAAGAGTCATACTGAGAATTTTCATGGTTGTTTTCACATGCAACTGGCCGGTATTCAACTTCACACATACCTAGGTCAATATTGTATCCATCATACTTTACATTCTGGAAAGGTGAGATGTTTGAATGGGTATATATAATGTCATATCCACTTTGTTCTTAGTTGGCCAATTACCTAAATGTTCAAAGTTTTTATATGGATGCATATCTAGTTTTTACAATTACTTATTGTAATGTATTTGATAGTCTCCTTGTTAAGATGAATGTATATATACATGATAAACCCCTACATTTATGGAAACTTATAATATCTAATTGTACAAAAATATACACATTTTCATATTTTTCTAGATAGTTTTGTTAAACAGTTCAAACACATATTGGTTGGTACAAAACCTAGGAGAATATCTCAAGAATTTGAGCAATTTTTGAGTGGAAAATGGTGTTCGTATTCAAGATGAAAACCATATATACATCTAATTGTATGGTTTCCAAGAAAATTACCTTCTAATACCTACATTTGTATGTGATATATATTGTTTTGCAAAAAAATTCTCCCAGTATAAAACTTGGTGCATTAAACTTGACAACAAAAGAAAAAGACAGTTCATTTCATTGTCTTTTTAAGTCGGGGACACCAGGGTCAAGAATATGGCCCATATGAAATAGGTCTCAGAAATATTTAGTGTATTTGATCGAACAGAAGTAGAACCTCTAAGCCAGTTTGAACCCGAGGTTCTTTTTTCCCAACACTTAAAATCAATAAGGTACAATAATATGTTCACACGATTTGATGAGGAAACCGGTGACAATCCCTGTTCCAAAAAGGAGATAAGTGGGTGCATTGAGGACATGAAAATATAAATAAGCTCAAATATGAAAAAGAAAATAAAGGTATACAAAGAGGTAGAGGAAACACCATTGTCTAGTCTCCTCCCAATCCCTAGAAACATAAGAGTTCCTCATTTGGACAAAGAAAACAATAGGAAAATGTAAATAAAGAAGAGAGTAATGAAAAGTGTGTTGGAGGTGATGGAAGAGAGAAACCATGCCATGTCAATATTGAACACACACATCTACTTCGATGGAAAAAAGGAAATGTACCCCAAACAGAAAATTCCTAATATTCAGGAATCCCAGGAAGTATAGAAAGTCGAGGAGGTGTCATTGATATGGAAATCCAGTGTAAAAAGATGCCCAGTTGGGTAGCCCAAATAATTAAATAAACCGAGCATCTTACACACGATCTCTCCATATAAGAATCGATGGTGTTTGAACAAAATTTATTAGTGTTGCACAAGTCTCAATATGACAAGAACCAAAGAAAACTTCACATAGAGAAGGTTAGTGTTAAAAATAAAAAGGTCGTTGATATCTCAACTGATCACATGGATGTTTCAAGAATTAGAACATCTACTCTCATGGAACTAAATCAATGCACAATAGATTCCCTTCGATATTCCATTTCCAAGCACAAGTAATAGAATATTAGATTGAAGAAGAGAAAAAGTGAACTTGAGGACACACAGACTTGGAAGCCACTGTTTCAAAATACATTGACCATACTGTTAGCAGAACATGCTCTTCCAAGCTCCCAGAACCTCAAATCCAATCACAAAATCCCTTCAATTTCTCAATGGAGTCAGAAAATATGTTGTTGAATGTAATGACCCTCTTTGTTACTACTACAAGCGATGCAAGCAAGTGCAATATTTTTTTTTCTTTTTAAGCAAGACGAAAACAACAACAACAACAATGAATCAACCCAACTTGATGACGAACACAACTTACATATTTAGGAAACAAACAACTAAAAACCTAGCACACTAGCACATCATGCAACCAGATGAACATGTGACAAGGACAGATAAAAATAACTACCCACCCAACATAGACAAGGAAACACCTATGCGCTCAAGGACAAATAAACCACCTGAAACAACGGCTTCGACGACCATTAGCTAGTAACCTCTACAACATGAAATCCAAATGCATTGAGGTGTTATATAATCAAGTACAAACATCAATTACAATGAACCACGCCCACATGAGGAAGCACAAACACCGACCATGTTATTGTGTGCCTCTATTCATAAAGGAACACAATGATCCTCTCATCAGGAACCATGCCGTCACACAGAAATAGGCGTAACAATAACCAAGGAGAAATACGACACATCTAGAATAAAAACCCAAGAAGATTCAACGTGCTAGAAGAACAAATTAATTGTCAACCACATAACAAAAAACCCAAGCACCCAAATGACAAGTCAACAAGACGCAAGGGAGACTGATGACTATAAAATTCATACAACACATTAAGTTCCTGGTGCACATGGTCTAAAGAACACATACATGAATCAAAAGACATGAATATCCATCTATGAAATATTCCCTCAAGAATCCATTCTACAATAACACGAATCAATAAAATCCTCTCTCTCGCTTCTCAAGTTATTTATTAATCAAATAAGATCTTATTAACGAGGTCTCACTACAATTTTCATTCCCTAACATAAAAATCTTGGTAAGACTAAGTTAAATCCACCAACCTTATCATTCTTATCATTGTCTATAATATTTGTTGTCCAAATGACTTCGTTGTTCCATAAATTTATATAGTAAGTATATAAAATTGCTAACTAATATTGATATTTAGTATTGATATCTATTGATATCTAATAACAATATGGTTGTAAAACAATTTAATAAAACAAATGCTAAATAGCTATCTAAGAACAAATATAATCTATAATATATGGAACAAGTATAAACTATGTAATAATATAATCTATGAAATAAGAAAAGTAATATCGCTATACAATGAAAATCTTTTAAACTGAAACAAATCTAATACAATCACTAATGATGTAACAAAAGATAATAACATAAAACAATCGTTGTCATTTAAGGTATGTGTTCGCTATCCAAACATATCCACTAAATCATATATAAATTCCTTGGAAACTATATTGTGGATAACAAATATAAAAACACAGTCAATATATAAAAAGGATTTCCTGCCATATAAGACAAGATTCGATTTTCTGACATATAACAAGGGGATTTGCTTCCATTCACATAAAAAGGAAAATGATGACATTAATAGAGACGTTGTCTAACATGTAAAAGAAGACTCTGTCTATCTTTCACAAAAGCTGAGTTAAACATGATATCGCTGAGTGAAAATATACGACTAAAATATTGTTGTCTAAAATATATGACTAATTTAACATGAGATTGTTGCACATTAATTACACGATGACGTTGTCTAGTAATATCATATTATATGGTCGTGACGCATCCATGCTTGCTATCTAAATTCACGAACATTCAGGGTTTAAACTTGTTGCCTTAAATGTATAGTTCGCGATAAAAATATCTCTGTGTATGTCAAATCACTAATAGTAAAATTTCTGAAGATGTATGCCTGTCACACATTAAATCAACACCCTACCAATAAAACATTGTATCAAATTGCTGACCCATATGTAATAAGATGTTATATAAACGCTATAAAAATCGTTATATTAAACACTATGTACTAAAAACATTGTCAGAGTATTTAAAATGTTGTCAATGTACATGAAAAATGGTAGAGTGATTAAATGATAATACTGGTAGGTAATACATATGTGAATCTCAAGGTTAATCACTAATGTGGTGTCATTTACTTCATTAAATCGTAGGGCCATATAATGATAGTGTTGTCAAAATATAATATAGCAGAATTCAAATGTTGTATATTAAATCGCTATGTATTAACACACTAAGTATTAAAATGCTATCTTTCCAGTCAAACATTGTCATAATGATATCATAGTCATTCCAATCAACACTGGGTAAATCGTGGAGGAAGTATTGTGATTTTATGCCAGTAAAATTGTGGAGAATTACAGTGCATGATGCCAATACAATTGTGGAGAATTACAACACATGATGCCAATAAAATCGTGGATAATTACAGTGCATGATTCCAATAAACTCGTGGAGAATCACAGTGCATGATTTCAATAAACTCATGGATAATTATAGTGCATGATGTCAATAAAATAGTGGAGAATCACAGTGCATGATGAAAATAAAATCATGGAGAATTACAGTGCATGATGCCAATAAAATCATGGAGAATTATAGTGCATGATGCCAATAAAATCGTGGAGGAAAGGTTGTGTGATATGACAAGAGATGTGGTTGCAAGTGTGTACATACCTACCCATTTTCACTGTAAAAAAAAAACGCAGAGGTGATCATCATAACAATGATATTTTATAGCAATTCACTAGGATAAATAGATAACCAACAATGCAGAGGTGATATGAAAATGCATAGGGTATTAGAGTTGATCGAAGAGATAAAAGATAAACAATACATAGAGGTATTCAATTGCAATAAGGCGCAAAAAAATAATTCAACCAGGAACAATACGCGCAGAGACAATAAAGGTAGATGGATGGGAAAACATTATCCTTTTCTCATCATCCATGCACAAAAAAGTAGGGCATTAGAATCTATAGGTCTATTAAAACTGAAGTGACAACCGTCGATTCGGATCCTAGCTAACTGTCCAGACATGGACAGATGATCTAGGGATAAGGACGGAAGATAAAGCACAATCTCTTCATAATAGTCATAGCAATCAGGGATCGAGTTACGATTGAAATAAATTCAAAGAAATGAGCGTAAATATATGATGACTTTAAGTTCTCAATTAAAAACCTTTAGTAAAACACATTTCTTTAAAAAATAGAAGTACAGTAATGAAAGTGCAAGAAAAATAATAATCTACCATTCAAATAAACACATGTTTATCATAGCCCAAGGTGACAACTTTGAGTCATTGTCCTGCATGTGCTCCGTTCAGTTCCTTCTTGCCAACCGATGTGAATTCATCAGTCCCTCCCTGCCAATGCTAGGGGTACTCTTCTTCCCCATGAGCCCCCCGATATGCAAAGGGGACACACACACTAAACCAAGGAACAACTAGCACCCAACTCACCTTGCAATGTCGAGCTACCACTCGTTACCCGAGTTGCCTATATCAACTCCCACAAGATAAGTCAGTCAAGACAAAAATTAAGCATCGTAACATTACACATCCAAAATATGATCCATAGTCCTCCTCGTCCATCCTTTTTATATACTTTCATTTATTTCCCAAATTCCCATTAATTTATTTTTCATTAATTTAATTTAGAATAAACCTCCCCCGTACACATGTCACCTATCCCTCTAGTTGCACCAGAAATTAATTTCATTAATTATTTAATTACTCCTATTTCCCTCACCCACCTAAAAACATTCCTAAAATTGCTCCTTGGTGTCCCCATATTCCCTTACACATTTTAAATGACTTACGCCCTTACTAAATTCCTAGTTCAGTTCATAATTAGAAGGTTCTTAAAGGAAATATTCTTTACTAAGTTAGTCATTCAACTTTTTCCTTACGTTTCCTTTTTTCTTTATGTTTCTCCTTTTTCCCTTAGTTTCTTATTTCTTTTAAGTTTCCCTCTTTTCACTTTTTATCTAAAACTCAAATTAGCAACTGTAGAAAAACCACCTCTTTCTCTTTTTAATTAATAAAATTTAATTAGCATAAGTAGAAAAACAATCATTTCCTTTTTTAATAAAAAATTTAATCACTCAAAGTAATTTGATTTTAATAAATTAATTGAATTTATTACCCCCTCTCGTCACATGTTTAATTATGATTATTTTTATTTTCTTACCACAAGTGTCACTTAGACCTAGATTTTAATTTCCTAGGTTGGGATACATTTTTATTAGGGAAATTGTTTTTAAATCTTACTTATCACATCATTCATTTTAAGGCTGACTAGGTTTATTCACTTACCCGTTGAAATCGTGGCGTTCCCTTCAGGATGCACTAGGTACTCCAAGGGTGCCACTTGTATTTTTATATTTTCCTTGCACGGTATGACCTTCAGGACATACTACATGCTCCAACGGTGCCACTCACCTCTTTCCATTTTCCTTGTGCAATGTGCCCTTTAGGACGCAGTATGTGCTCCAAGGGTGCCACTCGCCTCTTGACTGACTTGTTAGACATCAAAAACCCATGGATCCAATACTCCGCTAGATGATATTATGGAAGACTAAGGGCATATAAGGAATAAGTCCCCTCCCTTATTGTGCATCCCTTAGAATTATCGTGAGAGACTATCACAGTCTGCCTCATAGCATCATGGGTATTCTCGAACTAGGTAATAGTTAACCTACAGTTCGAGCCACGACGATAATTCTAGTAGCTTGTGGCAGGGTTTTTGTCCACACCTCTCCCTCAAATTCTCTGGTTGTCGTTTAGGACCCCTCTAATCCACATGCGAGTCTGGTTGGCAAGCTATCATTAACCTGCATCATCATCGAATCATGTCAGCAAAATAATCAATCATCAGAACATATAATGAGATGTGCACATGTCATATCTACAACAATCAAACCCCAATAGTCCACTCCCTGACTCGATATTTAGTCCAAGGAGTTTCATAGATGCCTCTGCATCCTCGAGGTCCAAAGTCCTGCACACTTAGGAGAGCTGATTCAATAGCACCTATCTATATCAATACAACAAAATAACATGTCATCATATCCATAATGCCTCATAATCATAATCAAATGCTCAAAAGTATAATAATCCAGATCACTTGCAAGCAAGTGTCCTCAAAGAATAATTTCACTCAGTGTTCATAAGAGAGGGATTGTAACATCCCACTCTGGCGCACTTAACAAACTTATTCTTTGAGGACACTTGCTCGCAAGTGATCTGGATTTTTATGATGATAAAACTTTTAACTTCCTTATGATGCATCAATTATATGACAGGATGTTTTTACTACATTGATGAAGACAGGTGTTGTTGACTTAGTTTCATTGAGTGTGCAAGGTTTCAGACCTTGAGGATGCAGAGGCATCGGTGGAACTTCCTTGGACTCCGGATTGAGTCAGGGAGTGGGCTATTTGAGTTGTTTCATTTACGATGATATTTTTTTGTTTTGATGATATGCTATTGATTTTATGATATGTGGTTGACACGATCTGACATGATGGTTGATGATGCAGGCTGACGATAGCTTGCCGACCAAGACTCACATATGAAGTAAAGGGGTCACACACGAGTTCCAGAGAGATTGAGGGAGAGGTGTGGACAACAGCCCTGCCACAACCTACTAGAAGTCCCGCTGTGGCTCGAACTGTAGGTTAACGATTACCTAGTTCGAGAGGATTCACGATGCCGTGAGGGCAGACTATGACAGTCGCTCACGATGATTCTAAGGGGCGTGCAATAAGGCGGGGGCCTTATTCCTTAGAGCCCTTAGTCTCCCACAAGTTCACCTGGCGGACTGTTGACTCCAGGGGTTATAGAGTCTACCAATCCATCAAGCCAGCGAGTGGCACCCTTGGAGCACGTGGTGCATCCTGACAGGCACGTCGCGCAAAGAGATGCAAATCAGTGAGTGACACCCTTGGAGCACGTGGTGCATCCTGAAGGGCACGTCGCGCAACCAAATCAAGCAAGGCGAGTGGCACCCTTGGAGCACGTAGTGCGTCCTGAAGGGCACGTCGCATTGATGATGATGATGATGAGACAACCTAGATGACCCTAGACCTTAACGCCTGATAAAATTCTTAAAAACGACTCCCCAAATTAAATTGTCGCCCTATTCAAATCAAAACCTAAATTAAAACTTCTCTAAGACAAATTTTGACGAGCCCTAAGAAAAGATCCTACAAAAATAAACATAGGGCATAAACTAAAATCCTCCTAGGTGTCAATTACAGTCTTCTTAAAAGTAAAGGGGGTAAAGTGATGAGGGAGTAAATTTAAGTAAAATCCATGGCATTTAAATTATAAAGGAGAATTAAAATTATTAAAGAGGGGAGTATAAAATTTAGGATTTCAAAAAAAAAAAATAAAAAAAATATTTGTTTATATATTGAAAAGAATATTAAGCGCATTTATCCTTTGGGGGTTTAACAAAAAAAAATAATAATAATAATAAATAATGGAAAGAGAGAAATAAAAGAAGAAAATAAAAATAAAAATAAGGAAACTTGGAATAAGGAAACTTAAAAATTGGAAAGTAGGAGACATAGGGTAAAAAGCCAAAAAGGAATCAACATTAAAGGAAATACTAAATTTCAGAAACTTCATTTTAGGAAAGTGATTAAAAGCATGAGAGGGGATCTAGGAACCCTAGGAGAAATTTAAGGAGCGATTTTGGGGGAGTGAGGGAATTTAGTCTTTTACTTATTAAAAAGAATTTAATTATTGGAGAACCCTAGGGATGAGTGACACTTGGACGACGGAGATTGTTTAGAGGTTGGTCATTAAAAATTAATTAATTGATAATTAGGAAAGTAAGTGGGTCTCATTTTCCTATAAAAGAAAGAGAAAGGAAGGAAAAGGGGGATGAACGGTCAGCGTAACGTTACGCTGCCGAATTGTGGTTTGACGGATTTCTTGTGAGGAGTTGGGTCTATCTCGGCTGTGTTGGAGTGGTAGCTCAGCCGTGGAGGCGAGCTGAGAAGCTAGTGTTATCTCTGGTTCTTGTGTGGCCCCTTTGCGGTTCGGGAGGCAACGGGGGAATTAGAGTACCCCTCGCGTTCGGCTGGGAGGTACCGGTGAGCCTTTTGCGGTCGGCGAGCGGTAGCGGCAAGGAGCGTGGGACATGGCACAGAGCGCGGGACGTCTTCCGAAGCGGGCGAGTGGCTAAGGTATGATTTAATTTATAGAAAAATTGTTTAAAAAGGGTTAGTGAAATTGTTTCTGATGTCCTGCTAAAAAAGAACTTGTTCTTGGCAATTTATTTTATAATGGTTAGCGTCAATTTGGTTCTGGCGATTCGTCTTATTTAAATGGTCACTGAACGAAAATGTTTATTGCTGGATACCTCCGTCAATTCCTTTTTTAATCCTGGAAATTGTTATCTTCTAGTAATCATTGTAACCTGGCATGCAATTTACCTTTTTTCATTTCGTCATCTACTGGCAATGCTTTTGGGGGTTTTGTCTGCATTTTAAGGGGTTAATGAGCTGTGCTTTCTTTTTGTTTCTGGCGTTTTGCCACTGTGTATTGGGCGTTTCCGTTGGGGGTTAATGGTCAATTTTATATTACACAGTGAGTCTCCATCATGGGTCGATTTTATATTTTATATAGTGAGTTTCTTCTTCTGTTCTGTGGGCGTTCTCTTCCAGACTGAATCCCATTAATTTCGTTGATTGTTATGGTCTGGGTGTTACTGGAAACCGATCTAATTGCATCTATGTGCTTCCTTACATTTCCTTTTAATCGATTTCCTTACGTTTCCATTAGTTATTGGGGTTCTGCGTTTTTCAAATGGCAATACAACTGGCAATCTGTGTGCCTTCGTTACATTTCCCTTTAATCGTTGGGGTTCTGTGTTTTTCATTGACAATTCTAACTGGCAATCTGTGTGCCAATCGAATTCTTTGCTTTCCAATTCAATTCTTGGGGTTATGCATTTTTAATGGCCCTACAAAACTAATGGAAACTGAACGCAGTCGAATCCTTTCCTTTCTAATTCAGTATTGGGGTTCTGCGCCTTACAATGTCATTAAAAAACTGATGCATTCCAACGCATTCCTTTCTCTTTACCTCTCAATTTAGTTACGGGAAGTCTGTGTTTAAATGGTTTACTGTGTTGTTGTAATGGTTGGCGTTGATCTGCATTCACTGTTTATTGGACTGCGTTTTTAATAGAATAATGGTCTGCGTTCTCTTCAGACTGAGGCACCACACAATTGCGTTTTAGTATGGGGTCTGCTTCCTCCTTCTGCATGGATTTATTACCTTGGGTTGAGTCCGCGTTTTTCCTTCTTGATTGTCTCTATTCCCATGCGTTCACCTGTTAAGATTGAATCCAGTTGTCCAAATTATGGATTACTTCTAATTACCAGAATGACTGCGCGTGCCCAAACTCTGACAACCACCTATAATCTCGTTAACCGAACCCACCGCCGTTTCCTGTTGCTTTGCAGAGTTCTTACTTGTTGCAACTACCTTATACCTCAGAATTTTAAATGTTTTCTTTTAGGTATGGAACGAATAAATGGGATTATGTTCCATTGGGGATTCACTTTAACTATTGTCATTGTGATTTATACATGCTTTAACGGGATTGACCAATGCCATCCAAAATTATATATATAATTGCTATGTTCATTATACCTTGTAATTTAAATGCGTTGGTTTTAATTATTGTCTTTTTCAAACAGAGATATTGGGTACCAGGTTCGTATTAATATTGTGTATTTACACGCGGTCATTTAATCTGTCGTTGATGTTGCCTAATCACGCTGCAGTTATGTATCATCTTGTTATTTTTAGAAATCTGATGTCATTCATATTTAAGAGGTTATTTTATATGTTGTCCTGAAGGTTGGTATTTTTAGAGATGATGTGATCGTCAATATGATGATTTTGTTCATTTAAAAACATGGTGCTATTCATAATTATGATGTTATCCTTGTATAATTACTTTAGGGTAAGGGTTGTCCTTAGTGGAAGGTTGCTAACATTTTACTGTTGAACAATGTAAATGTAATACCCTCGCCTTGGAAAAATGCTATGTAGTCTTGTTAACTCAGGAACGTAAGGGCGTCGTCATTTGTTTACATTGAGGTGGTAGTATAATAAAAAATGGAGGTTAAAGCATTATAATGACATTGTTTTATTCTATTGGAAGTAAATGGTTTTATTTCCGCTGCCTAGTTTTATTGTTTTAATGGTATTAATGGCTAGGGTAATAGTGATGAAGGTTGAAATAATTGTTAAAGTGATAGTAGTAAAGGTAGTATGGTGTTGATGATAGTAGTGTTAAATAGTCATGGCTTATAAGGTAGCAATGTTAAGGTAACTATCAAATGATGTAGTGAAATGAATGTTATGTTAGTGAATGTAAATTCCATGGAAAGTAATAATGTGAAAGGCAATGGATTGTTAGGTTAATGTTTTTGGCCAAGCCAAGGCTAAGGCCATTAGGGTGCTTGGAATGAATAAGGGATGTAATGTCTGATGTTTAAGCTTATGGATTTGCAATAGGTAAAGGAAGAGTGTGACGGCTTACATATGACATTTAATAATGGTTTATAAATATCGAAATTATAATGTATTGTTGAATATGAAATTGTCTTGTTCTCACCCTATCAGCAATTTGCAAGGTTAGAGTAGAAAGGTATGACCATATTTTTTATTTCAATGTTATGGAAACTAGAAATAAAATGATATGGTTATCTTATTATGATGTTAGTGTAAAATATTGATATGGACGAGACATACATGGTGAATGTCCTGGATTTACAAACATTAAACTACTTGGAGTTAGTAAAAGAGGGCTGATGATTCCTTGGAAAATGTTAAACTTGGGTGTTCGTCGTCAGAGTCCTTGTCGCGCGCCTTCTATAAGGGGCGCAATCGTACTTTTTATTCATGTCATACTTGATTTTATTTAGTTGATTTCTTGGTCTGTTGTGTTGGGCGGGATGTAGACACCTCCATGTTCCTCAGAACAGTCGCCAACCCTGAGACCTTAAATGGTTAAAATCGATGGCAACCTGGGCTTGAGTGTTGATTATGTGTCTTGGAGGTCCTAACCTTGCAGGGTAGGATGGGCGGGTGGTCAGTTTTACTTTTTTCGCTAAAATGTCTGCGTTGTGCACCTCTGCCTATGGTTGTATTTGTTGTAGTTTCTCGTTGAGGCCTTCAGTCTTCTTGTGTTGAACTTCGTGGTTCAGTCTTGTTGTTTGTCGAGTGGCGTCGTGCCATTCAGTATGTTGCTACTTCTACATGCGCACACACACCTTAAACACACACAAAAAAAAAATTCACCTATTACTAGAATGGTTGTCGTAACGAGGCAGTTCGTTACATATGGTATCAGAGTGGGTTCGACCCGTGACTTGGGATTCACTACGGGTTCCGTTGACATGATAGTATTGATTATTCTGTTGCTGATTGAGATGCTTGTCTGTGTGCAGGTAATCATGGTTAGAGGACGCCACGGAGGCAGACGACGGGGTGCTAGGGGAGGCGGCGTGATGCCTCCAACAGCATCCACGCCTGAGGGGTCTACCCCCCAGGGAGGCGAGCAGGCCCTTGGACAGGAGCAGATCATAGTTACCGATGTTGTGGGGATGATGAGATATTTCCAGCGCATGTCCGAGGCGCTGATCAGTAGATTAGACAGAGATGAGGCCAGGGCACCAGCACCTGCTGAGGTTCCGCCACGCGCACCGACCATTACTGGTAGCATTCACCATGAACTCGAGAAGGTGAAATTTCCTGAGTTCTTTGGTGCCCCGGATGGTGCATCTACTGAGGCATGGTTGGAGAATATGGTGATGTGCTTCGCACTTCGCGATTATACCTCCAACATGAAGGTCCGCATGGCGGTCTTTCAACTAAAGGGGAGCGCTCTTCTATGGTGGAAGATGCTCCTACCGCAGCTAAACATGGTCGTTGAAGACGTGTCATGGGAACTGTTAGAGGAATGGTTCCGAGAGAGATACCTTTCTGAGGAATTCATTGAGCGTCAGCTCAATGAGTTCAACGCGTTACGACAGGGAGATCGTATAGTGCCTGAGTACGAGGCACATTTTATGGAGCTGCTCCGGTATGCTCCGCATCTGAACACTGAGAAGCTCAAGGTCAACAGGTTTGTATTTGGCCTTAACGGAAGCCTGTGTGCAAAGGTAAGGATTCTGATGCCTCAAACCTTACACGACGCTGTCCAAAAGGCCCTCATAGCAGAGGAGGAGCTTATCAGCAGGGGTCAGACCAGGACTCCATCGAGACCTACAGGGCAGGGTTCATCTGGTACGCCGCAGCAGCAGACACCAGTGAGACACACGCCGGGGTATCGTGGTTTCCAGAGGGGATCCACGTGCACTACTATTCGACGACCGCCGCCTTAGCAGCGAACACCTTACCGAGGACCACAGCAGTAGTAGCAGCGTCGCCCGCAACAGCAGCAATTTAGACCTGTTCAACAGAACAGACTAGGGTTTTAGGCCGGTGGGCAGTCATCTTCTACTTCGGGCACCAGGAGTACTGGGCCGAAGAAGGGGTGTTGGACGTGTGGGGAGCCACACTACCAGTGTGACTATCCTGTGGAGAGGACCAGGGCATCCAGATCAGCCGAACCTGCTACGGTGGGGGATATGGGCAAGGCCCATCGGATTCATGCAGCGGTGAATAACCGTCAGGCAGAGCACCAGTCGACGGTGCTCGAGATGACAGGTACTGTCGCTGACCAGACCCTTAGTATTTTGATAGACCCAGGTGCTACTAAGAGTTTTATTTCTGGTGCAGCACTGAAAAGGATTAAGGTAAAGACAGTCGAACAGGACGAGTTTAGCTTCGTAGAGATGGCTTCGGGAGCCAAACAGAAGGTCAGAGGAAACGTTACGGGCTGTGCCCTTAACCTGGGAGAGTTTGTCATGAGGGTCAACTTATACGTCACAATCTTAGGATCTTATGACGTCATGATCGACATGGATTGGTTGGAATCGCATGAGGCGATACTCAACTGTAAGATGAAACGGTTGAGCTTAGTCGATGATGAAGGACAGAGACATGTGATAGTAGGACGGAACCAGGGAGTATCCCTGAGGTTCGTCTCTTCCTTACAATTACGGAAGAGTATGTGCAAGGGGTGCAATATTTATGCGATCCTTGCGCTCAACGAAAAGGGAGTAACAGAAGGTATAGAACACCTTCCGGTGGTGAAGGAGTTTGCGGATGTATTTCCAGAGGAGTTGCCTGGGATGCCGCCAGAAAGAGAATTGGAGTTTACTATAGACCTGAAACCGGGGACTGAACCGATAGCGAGAACGCCTTATCGGATGTCAAACCCGGAGCTGGAAGAGTTAAAAATGAAACTAAAGGAGTTGTTGGACCTTGGACTGATACATCCTAGTGTGTCACCATGGGGTGCACCCGTTATTTTCATTCGGAAGAAGGACGGATCGTGGAGGCTTTGCATTGACTATCGTCAACTGAACAAGGCTATGATCAAGAATCAATACCCCTTACCAAGAATTGATGACCTGTTCGATCAAATGAAGGGTGCGACGATGTTCTCTAAGATCGATTTGCGATCAGGGTACCACCAATTACGGATCAAGGAGGATGACGTCGCTAAGACCGCTTTTAAGATGAGATTTGGACATTATGAGTTCATTGTTTTACCTTTTGGACTCACAAACACCCTGGGCGTATTCATGAGCTTGATGAACGGGGTGTTCCGCAAGTACTTGGACAAGTTCATCCAAGTGTTCATTGACAATATTCTGATTTACTCTCGGACGACGGAGGAGCATGAAGAGCACTTGCGCTTGGTACTACAATGTTTACAAGAACACAAATTATATGGGAAGATGTCCAAATGCTCTTTTTATCAATCCAGGATTCACTACTTAGGGCATGTCATCTCCGGCGAAGGTATCGTTGTGGATCCGGCCAAGTTTGAGGCTATTATGGAATGGCCTGTGCCGACGAATGTCACAGAAGTGCGTAGTTTTATGGGTTTAGCAGGATACTACCGATGGTTTGTCGAAGGATTTTCGAAGATAGCAGGTCCGATCACGGAATTGCAGAAGAAAAATAAGAAGTTTGTTTGGACAGAGAAATGCGTAGAAGCATTTAGGAGGCTTAAGGAGTTGTTGACAACAGCGCCGATACATGGACGCTGACTTCTTGGTATGCACTAACGCATCCAAGGAAGGTTTAGGCAGAGTCTTGATGCAGGACGGACGAGTGATTGCTTACATTTCGAGGAAGCTAAGAAGACATGAGGAAAACTACACGACACATGATTTGGAGTTATTAGCCATCGTATATGCCTTAAAGGTGTGGAGACACTACCTGGTTGGATGAAAATTTGAATTAAGGACTGATCATTGTGGATTACAACACATTTTTATGCAAAGCGACCTGAACGCGCGACGACGACGTTGGTCAGAATTGCTTAGAGAGTACGACTTCGAGATTACTTACATAAAGGGAACAGTGAACCGAGTGGCATATGCTTTGAGTCAGAGGCCACACATATTTTCGGTGTTGCCTCTTCAAACAAATCTATGTGAGAAGATTCTCACTTTACAGCATGACGATGACTGGTACAAAGAAGTCGAGGATTTTATCGGACGAAACACTATGATGGTACCACGATATGAGGAATTTACTTTTGACAGCGATGGTTTATTAAGGTTCAGAGGTCGGATTTACGTACCGCCAAATGACGAGTTGAGAACGTTGATTCTGAGTGAGGCCCATGGAGCAGTTTACATGGCTCACCCGGGAGTTACGAAGATGAGGGCAGACCTTAAGCCCTTGTTCTTCTGGAAAGGAATGAAGGCCGACATAGTCAACTTTGTGGCTATATGTCTCGAGTGTCAGTAGGTAAAGGCTGAACATAGACACTCGACAGGATTACTACAACCCCATGCCATTCCGGAATCAAAACGGGAAGTCATTTCGATGGATTTTATTGTTGGATTTCACTTGATGGAAAGGAGACACGACTCAATTTTTGTAGTAGTAGACACTCTGACAAAGAGTGCTCACTTTATTCCGGTACATACGACGTATCAGGCACCTGACATAGCGAGAGTTTTCATCAGTGAGATTGTGAGGATGCATGGCGTGCCTAAGAAAATAATATTCGATCGAGGATCGGTGTTTACTGGATGATTTTGGACGAGTTTCCAAGAGGCCTTGGGAACTCAACTAAACTTTAGTACTGCGTATCACCCAGAGACTGACGGACAGACAGAACATACGAACC
This sequence comes from Picea engelmannii, assembly GCA_009831015.1. Lineage (NCBI taxonomy): Eukaryota > Viridiplantae > Streptophyta > Pinopsida > Pinales > Pinaceae > Picea > Picea engelmannii. The sequence goes on from ML782713.1 coordinate 64,029, forward strand.
AAACCTTGGAAGACATGTTGCGCATGTACGTGATGGACCAACAAAAGCGTTGGGAGGAATTCTTGCCGCTAGTAGAGTTCGCTTATAACAACAGTTACCAGAGCACCATTAAGATGGCGCCTTTCGAGTTTCTATATGGGCGACCGTGTCAGATTCCCTTGAGTTGGGATCGGCTTGAGGATAGGGTCCTGGTGGGACCAAAAGCGATCCAAGAAATGGAAGAGCAGATGCAAACCATAAGACAAAGGATAAAGGAAGCGCAGGATCGACAAAAGAGTTATGCCGATGCGCACCGAGTCAACCATAGTTACGAGGTTGGCGATCGAGTCTTCATGTGGGTAAAACCGCATAAGAGTTGGATCAAGTTTGGAAAGGGAGATAAACTCTCTCCTAGGTTCGTGGGTCCTTTCGAGATTGTGGAGAGAAAGGGGCCCATGGCCTATTGATTATCCTTGCCTGATTCTTTGAGGCGTATGCACGATGTTTTTCATGTATCTGTTTTGAGACATTATGTTAGTGATCCTACACACGTGATTGACATGAGTTCCTTGCAGGTATCGGACGAGGCAGCGCACACGGCTGAGCCAGTCCGCATTTTAGATCAGCACGTTCGACAGTTACGACGTCGAATGGTAGATCAGGTCAAGGTCTAGTGGAACAGTTATAGTCCACACTCGGCGACCTGGGAGGACGCATATGATATGCGCCAGCATTTTCCATTTTTGTTTGATAGATAGACTTATGATACTGTGGTACTTATGATATTATGGTACATTTATTTCGACATTTATACTGAGAAACTTCGGGACGAAGTTTAGACCAAGAGGGGGTGTATGTAACATCCCGCTCTGGCGCACTTACCAAACTTATTCTTTGAGGACACTTGCTCGCAAGTGATCTGGATTTTTATGATGATAAAACTTTTTCCTCCTTATGATGCGTCAGTTATAAGACAAGATGTTTTTACTACATTGATGAAGACAGGTGTTGTTGACTTAGTTTCATTGAGTGTGCATGTTTTCGGACCTTGAGGATGCAGAGGCATCGGTGGAACTTCCTTGGACACCATATTGAGTCAGGGAGTGGGGTATTTGAGTTGTTTCATTTACGGTGATATTGTTTTGTTTTGATGATATGCTATTGATTTTATGATATGTGGTTGACACGATCTGACATGATGGTTGATGATGCAGGCTGACGATAGCTTGCTGACCAAGACAAACATATGGAGTAAAGGGGCCACACACAAGTTCCATAGAGATTGAGGGAGAGGTGTGGACAGCAGCCCTGCCACATCCTACTAGCACTCCCGTCGTGGCTCGAACTATATGTTAACGATTACCTAGTTCAAGAGGATCCACGATGTCGTGAGGGCAGACTGCGACAGTCACTCACAATGATTCTAAGGGGCGCACAATAAGGCGGGGGCCTTATTCCTTAGAGCCCTTAGTCTCCCACAAGTTCACCTGGCGGAGTGTTGACTCCAGCAGTTATAGATTCTACCAATCCGTCAAGCCAGCGAGTGGCACCCTTGGAGCACGTGGTGCATCCTGAAGGGCACGTCGCGCAACCGAATCAAGCAAAACGAGTGGCACCCTTGGAGTACGTAGTGCGTCCTAAAGGGCACGTCGCATTGATGATGATGATGAGACAACCTAGATGACCCTAGACCTTAACGCTTGATAAAATTCTTAAAAACGACTCCCCAAATTAAATTGTCACCCTGTTCAAATCAGAACCTAAATTAAAACTTCTCTAAGACAAATTTTGACGAGCCCTAAGAAAAGATCCTACAAAAATAAACATAGGGCGTAAACTAAAATCCTCCTAGGTGTTAATTACAGTCTTCTTAAAAGTAAAGGGGGTAAAGTAATGAGGG
>ML782713.1:74659-138556 GCA_009831015.1 Picea engelmannii
AGAGAGAGAGAGAGAGAGAGAGAGAGAGAGAGAGAGAGAGAGAGATCAAAATTCTTTTAATAAAAAGGATAAAATTTTACCACTAGCATGATTTAGACCTAGACCTTATTTTTTCGTGATGGGGGACATTTTATTAGGGATTTTTTTTTTTAAACTTCTTATCACATTGTTCATCCTAAGGCCGTTTAGGTTCATTAATTTATCAAAACAACATGATGTTCCCTTCAGGACGCACTAGGTGCTCCAAGGGTGCCACTCGCCTCATTTGTTCCCTTGCACGACGTGCCCTTTAGGATGCACTACATGCTCCAAGGGTGCCACTAGCCTCTTTCCATTTTTCTTGTGCGACATGCCCTTTAGGATGCACCACGTTCTCCAAGGGTGTCACTCGCCTCTTGACTGACTTTGTAGACATCAAAAACCCTTAGAGTCAATACTATGCTAGGTGAACTTGTGGGAGACTAAGGGCCTCTAAAGAATAAGGCCCACACCTTATTGCGCACCCCTTAGAATCATCATGAGCGACTATCGCAGTTTTCCCTCATGGCATCGTGGGTCCTCTCGAACTAGGTAAACATTAACCTACAGTTCGAGCCACGGTGAGAGTGGTAGTAGGTTGTGGCAGGGCTACTGTCCACACCTCTCCCTCAACATCTTGGGTAGTCGTGCATGACCCCTTTACTCCACATGTGAGCCTGGTCGGAAAGCTATCGTCAGCTTGCATCATCGACAAATCATGTCAAAACATATCCATATCATATCATCTAATCAGATGCACTAATATCACAGTAAAACAATCAAACCCCAATGGTACACTCCTTGACTCGATCCGGAGTCCAAGGGGTTCCATCGATGCCTCTGCATCATCGAGGTCCAAAATCCTGCACACTCAGTAAAACCGAGTCAATAGAACCTGTCTATGTCGAGGTGGTAAAACAACATGTCATCATCCCAGAATGTCTCATAATCAAAATCAAAAGTTTTAATAGCATAATAATCTGGATCACTTGCGAGCAACTATCCTCAACGAATAAGGTCCCTCAATGCACAGAGCAGGATGTTACATACACCCCCTCTTGGTCCAAAATTCATCCCAAAGTTTCACAGTATATATGTTGAAATAAAGTGTATCACAGTATCATATGTCTATCTATCAAACAAAAATGAAAACTACTAGTGCATATCATATGCGTCCTACCAGGTCGCCAAGTGCAGACTATAATTGTCCCACTGGACCTTGACCTGCTCTATCGTTCGACGCCGTAGCTATCGAATGCAATGATCCAAGATGTGGATCAGCTAAGTTGTGAGTGCTCCCTCATCCGATACCTGCAAGGAACTCATGTCAATAACATGCATAGGATCCCTAATATAATGTCTCAAAACAGATACATGAAAAATGTCATGCATACGCCTCAAAGAATCAGGCAAGGCTAGTCGATAGGCCACAGGCTCCTTTCTATCCACAATCTCGAAAGGTCCCATGAATCTAGAAGAGAGTTTATCTCCCTTCCCAAACCTGATCGAACTTTTATGTGGTTTAACCCACAAGAAGACTCGATCTCCAACCTCGTAACTACGGTCGACATGGTGCACATTGACATAACTCTTATGTCGATACTACGCTTCTTTAATCCTTTGTCTTATTGTTTGCATTTTCTCTTCCATTTCTTGGATAATTTCTAGTCCTACTAGGACTCTATCCTCAAGTTGATCCCAAATCAAAGGCATCTGACATGGTCGCCCATAAAGAAACTCGAAAGGCGCCATCTTAATGGTGCTCTGGTAACTATTGTTCTAAGTGAACTCCACTAGTGGAAAGAATTCTTCCCAACACATTCGTTGGTCCATCATGTACATGCACAACATGTCCTCCAAGGTTTGGTTCATTCATTCAGTCTGCCCATCAGTCTCCGGGTGATACACAATACTAAAGTTAAGTTGGGTTCCCAATGCCTCTTGGAAACTTGTCCAAAATAATCTAGTAAACATCGATCCTCGATCGGATATAATCCTCGTAGGCAAGCCATGTAGCCTCACAATCTCACTAATGAAAACTCTAGCTATGTCAGGTGCCTGATACATCGTATGCACAGGAATAAAGTGAGCACTCTTCGTCAGAGTGTCTACTACTACGAAAATCAAGTCATGTCTCCTTACCATCAATGGAAATCCAACAATAAAATCCATTGAAATAACCTCCCATTTCAATTCTGGAATAGCATGTGGTTGTAGTAATCCTGTTGGGTGTCTATGTTCAACCTTTACCTGCTGACATTCTAGACATATGGGCACATAGTTGACTATGTCTGCCTTCATTCCCTTCTAGAAGAATAAGGGTTTAAGGTCTTCCTTCATCTTCGTGACTCCCGGGTGAGCCATGTAAACTGCTCTATGAGCCTTTCTTAGGATCAACATCCTCAACTCATCGTTCAGTGGTACGTAGATCTTATTTTTAAACCTCGATAAACCATCTCTATCAAATGAAAATCCTTAAAATCATTGTATCATCATTGTGTTTTATCCGATAAAACCCTCGACCTCTTTGTACCAGTCATCGTCACGCTGTAAGGTTAGAATCTTTTCTCATAGATTCATCTTAAGAGGAAACAACGAAAATATGCACGGTCTCTGACTCAATGCATCTACTACTTAGTTCACTTTTCCTTTTATGTAAGTAATCTTGAAGTCATACTCTCTAAGCAATTCTGACCAACGAAATTTTCGTGCATTCAGGCCACTTTGCGTAAAGATGTCTTATAGTCCACAGTGGTCAATCTTTAGTTCAAATTTTCATCCAACAAGGTAGTGTCTCCAAACCTTCAAGGCATATATGATGGCTAACAACTCCAAATCATGTGTCACATATTTCTCCTCATGCCTTCTCAGTTTCCTCAAAATGGAAGCGATTACTCGTCCGTCTTGCATCAAGAATCTACCTAAGCCTTCCTTGGATGCATCAGTGCATACCAAGAAGTCTGCATCCATGTCTGGGACGTTTAGTATCAGTGTTGTTGTCAATAACTCATTGAGCCTCCGAAATGCTTCTGTACATTTTTCATTCCAAACAAACTTCTGGTTTTTCTTCTGCAATTCCGTGATTAGATTTGCTATCTTTGAAAACCCCTAGATTTGCTATCCTGCTAAACCCATGAAGCTACACACTTTTGGGACATTCATCAGGAAGGCCATTCCATAATGTCCTCAACATTTTCTGGATCCACAACGATACCTTCACCGGAGATGACGTGCCCTAAGTAGTGGATCTTCGATTGATAAAATGAGCATTTGGATAACTTCCCATACAATTTGTGCTCTCGCAGACACTATAGTACCAAGCGCAAGTGCTCATCCTTCTCCTCTATTGTCCTAGAGTAAATCAAAATATCCTCAATGAATACTTGGATGAACTTGTCGAAGTACTCACGGAACACCCTATTCATCAAACTCATAAATACCCCTGGGGCATTTTTCAGTCCAAACGGTAAAATTGTAAACTTGTAATGTCCAAGCCTCATCTAAAGGCAGTCTTAGGGATGTCATATTCCTTAATCCGTAAATGGTGATACCTTGATCGCAAATCGATCTTTGAGAACATCGTCGCGCCCTACATTTGATCAAACAGATCATCAATCCTCGACAATAGATATATATTCTTGATCGTGACCTTGTTCAATTGATGGTAGTCAATGCAGAGCCTCCATGACCCATCCTTCTTTCGTATGAAAATAACAGGTGCACCCCATGGTGAAACACTAGGATGTATCAGTCCCAAGTCCAACAACTCCTTCAGTTGCATTCTCAATTCTTGTAATTCCAGGGTTGACATTCGATAAGGCGTTCTAGCTATCGTTTATGTTCTCGGTTTTAGGTCTATAGTAAACTCCAATTCCCTCTCTGGCGACATCCCAGGTAACTCCTCCGAAAATACATTCGCAAACTCTCTCACCACCGAAAGGTGTTCTAAACCTTCCTCTAATCCCTTCTCATTTAATGCAAGGATCGCATAAAGCTTGCACCCACTGCACATGCTCTTCCGTAGCTGTAAGGAAGAGATGAACCTCAGGGAAACTCCCTGGTTTCATCCTACAATCACATGTCTCTGTCCCTCATCATCAACCAAGCTCAACCATTTTGTCTTACAGTTGAGTATCACCTCATGCGATTCCAACCAGTCCATACCAATTATGAAATCATAATATCCTAAGATCATGACGTACAGGTTGGCCCTTGTGAAAAAATCTCTGAGATTAAGGATACAGCCTATAACCTTTCCTCTAACCTTTTGTTTGGCTCCCAAGACCATCTCTACAAAGCTAAACTCATCATGTTCGACTGCCTTTACCTTAATTCTTTTTAGCGGTGCATTGGAAATGAAACTCTCGGTTGCACCTGGATCTATCAAAATACTAAGGGTCTGGTTAGCAATGGTACCTGTCATCTCGAGCACAGTCGATTGATGCTCTACCTAGAAGTTATTCACCGCTGCATGAATCTGATTGGCCTTGCCCATATCTCCCACAATAGTGGGTCCGGTTGATCCGGATGCTCTAGTCCTCTCCACCGGGCATTCGCGCTGGTAGTGTGGCTCCCCACACGTCGAACACCCCTTCTTCGGCCCAATAGTCCTGGTACCCAAAGTAGAAGGTGATGGCCCTCTGGCCTGGAATCCTGGTCTGTTCTGCTGAACAAGCCTAAACTGATGTTGTTGCAGTCAACGTTGCTGCTGATGTTGTGGTACCCGATAAGGTGTCTGTTGTTGAGGTGTCGGTCGTCGAGGTGTAGTTTCGGTGAGGTGTAGTGCTCCAGAAGACACTTGCCCTGCTGGTCTCGCTGGAGTCCTAGTCTGACCCCCACTGATAAGCTCCTTCTCTGCTATGAGGGCCTTCTAGACAACATCATGCAAGGTTTGAGGCATCAAAATCCTCACCTTTGCACATATGTTGTCGTTAAGGCCGAACATGAACCTGTTGACCTTAATTTTCTTAGTGTTAAGGAGCATAGCATACTGGAGAAGCTCCATAAAATGGGCACCATATGACTGCTATGTCCTAAGGCATTCAACTCATTGATCTCATGCTTAATGAATTCCTTTGAAAGGTACCTCTCTCAGAATGCTTCCTTTTAGTTGGAAGACCGCCATGCGAACCTTCATTTTGGAGGTATAATTGCGAAGTGCAAAGTACATCACCATATTCTCCAACCATGCCTTGGCGGTTCTGTCATCTGGGGCACCAAAGAACTCGAGAAATTTGACCTTCTCAAGTTCACGGTGAATGCTACCAGTACCGACTGGAGCATGTGGAAGAACCTCAAGGGGTGTCGAAGCATTCAGTGGAACCTCAGGGGGTGTCGGTGCCCTGGCCTCATCTCTGTCCAAATGGCTGATCAGTGCCTCACACATATCCTGAAAAGATCTCATCATTCCGACCACATCACCAACTGCTATCTTCTCCTACCCAAAAACCTATTCATCTCCCTGGGGGTTAGACCCCTCAGGCGTGGATGTTACTGGAGGTGTTGCGCCTCCTCCCCGAACAACCTATCGCCTGCCTCCGCGGCGTCCTCTAACCATGATTACCTGCATGAATACAAGTCAACTCAATTAGCAACATTATAATGAAATCATATCAATGAAAGCTGTAGCGATCCCAAGTCGTGGGTTGACAATGCTCTGATACCATATGTAACGAACCTCCCATTTCATTACGACAGCAAGCCTCACATAACAAGTGCAATTTTTTTTTTTTTTCTGTGTATGTAGGAATGTAATAATGACATTATACTCAACATTGCAACATGACGACGAACACAATGCATGCAACTCATGCCACAACAAACATAAAAACCTAACATAAAAGCACATCAAGAACCTGGAAGCAATGTACGACATTCAACCGACGAAGAATAAGAATGACTACCCACCTGTCCTACCGTGCAATGGTTAGGACCTCCAAGACACATAAGCAACGCTCAAGCCCAATTTCCCATTGATTTTGACCATTTAAGGTCTCAAGTCTGGTGACTATTCTGAGGAACAAGGAGGTGTCTACATCCCACCCGACACAAGCAGACCAAGCCTACTAAGCTAGGAACAATCATCCTAACAACCCCACGCACCCAAAATTAATTACACAAGTAACTAGAACCCTTACAGTGAGAAACCAAGCACATTAAATGTTTACAAAACCAAGTACAAACATTAATTAAAATGAAAAACAACACCCTCAATAGGAAGCACAAGCTAAAAATGACTTTTTCAACAACCCAACCATTAATCAAGGCTAAAATGTCAATATCTATGATTTAAATTGGCGTTAATTACAGATCAATTAACTAGTCTAAATTCCATTAGTCAAGGAGTTACCAACTGAACTTAACATGAATTACGACTCAATTTAGTGTGTCTGAGTTACCAATTAGGCGATATCTATAAATCCAACTAACATCAATTACATATCTAAATTAGCAAGTCTAAAATTTGCAATCTAGTCTTTACTCACCATACAAATTTTAATATTTATTACAATCTAAATGGACAATTCTATATTAATCCGAAGCCCCATCCAACTAGCCATAAACTTGAATAACAACATTAACATTTTTAAACTAGAATGCTACCATTAACACTTATAAGAAATTAAATCTGAACATGTAGTCTAGCTATATTGATCGAACTAACAATGCTAGCAGTCTACTATCATAGAGAAGGGAACTGCTAACTATTAACAATGTTGTAGCAATTTAACAAGGTGATTATCATAGTAGTTACATGACAATTAATATAGCATTAACAATATAGTTTACATGAATGTTTTCATAATAAGTAATATAGTAACAACAAGGCATTTAACATTCTAGTTAACATACAATTAACATAACATTAACAATGCGATTTGTATGACTGTTAACATAGTCATTCATAGCGCAATACCCAGGCGATTTATATAACTGTTAACTATTTAACTCACTGTGGCATTTAATCAATAGAAGGAATCTACTGACCAATAACATTGTTGTAGCAATTGTTTTGGCAATTAATAACCCAAAAATATAGCATTTCATATTTCATTTAACATGGCCTTTAACAAAAAAAGGAGGTTACTAACCATTAACATTGTTGCAGCAATTATTCTAGTAATTAATGAGGCAACAAAATAGCATTTATTCTTGTAGTAAACATGATAACCAACATGGCCAGTAACATTGTTGTGGTAATTAAAGCTTGGCAGAGAGAACGCTGGGTATGCGTTCAATGTGAAGGAGGATAAAAGTGACAAATAAAACTGCAGAAGGACCAACTCGTGGTCAGTCAACAACAACTCAAGAACTGATTAAGGCAAGTCATGGTCAATTACGATGGCAACACAGTCAATTTCTAATTATCAAAAATGTGGTCACTCCAACAAGTAAACTTGTGATTTAAATAGATAAAATCGTGGGTGATTTCTACAGCAACACAATCAACTTCTGATCTTCAAAAACGTGGTCATTCTGACAAGTAAAGTTGTGATTTAAATGGATAAAATCGTGGTTGATTTCTACAGCAACACAGTCAACTTCTGATTATCAAAAACATGGTCATTCTGGCAAGTAAAGTTGTGATTTAAATGGATAAAATCGTGGGTGATTTTAGCATGCAACACATTCCGTTTTTAATTTCCAAATCATGGTCTTTCATAGCAGGAAATTTGATGAATTGAAAAGAAAAAACATGTGCATTAACAGGAATCAAATGGCAACAAAATTTTAAAGCAAAACACAGTCTTCATCAAGGGAAAAATCGCCCCAAAGGTAAAACGAAATGCAGACAAGAATAATTCCTCTTTTCCATCACCAGAATACAAAATAAAAATGCACACCAGAAGTCATTTCATTTTTCATTGCCACAATACCCAATGTAAAATGCCGAGATGAATTCATTTCATTTTTCATTGCCAGAATACCCATGTAAAATGAAGAGATGAATTCATTTCGTTTCTCATTGCAAGAATACCCAAAATAAAAATGCAGACCATAAATCATTTCGTTTTTCATTACCAGAATACCTAATGTAAAATGCATAGATGAATTCATTTCATTTTTCATTGCCAGAATACCCAATGTAAAATGCAGAGATGAATTCAGTTCATTTTTCATTGCCAGAATACCCCAATACAGCCCAGACAATAGTAAGCAAATGCAAGGATCCAATGGGAAGGGTCATGGAATGATTGCAGGGGTTCTATCAGTCAAGGCATAGAGAAAACCAACCAGGACACAAGATAATCGACACAGAGAGGTCATTGCCAGATGGAGGAATCAACAATCATCCAGGGACAAACATCAAGGGTAGACGACTAACAGGTTCGTCCTTCGTTCATCATCCTCGCATAGAAAAATAGGGTGTTGAGATCCATAGGTATTTTAACGCTAAGGCGACGATCGTAGATCAGGCTCCTGGCTGACTGCTCAGCCGAGGACTCGTGAGCTAGGGGCGAAGGCTAAAAAACCATGAAGTTCATAATCTACACAGCAAGGTGGTCAAGACAAGTGGGGAAATGAAGCCATGGGAGCTGATCTATCATTGAGCTTATCTAAGAAAATTTCAGAAAACCATCTAGACAATCAGTTCACTCACCCAAGTAAAAATACATATTCAAGCATAAGTTATAAAACAATTTACCATACAAAATGAAGAAAGCGTATCGTTGCCTTTTTGGAGTAGATGTCTCGTGTGCTCCTTGCAACTCCCGTGTGTCAACCAATGAGACTACATCGACACCTCCTAGCCAATGCTAGGGGTACTCTTCTTCCCCCTTAGCTCCCTGAGCCACAAAGGGGCCACCCACTCACTATCCATAGATTTCGAATAGCTCCCAGCTCGCTTCGCAAGGCCGAGCTACCACTCCTCACCGAGCTGGGTATCCCAACTCCCACAAGTTAAGTCATTCAAGTAGATATTTTTGCAGCGTAACGTTACACAAATAGAAGACATCCAACCTCCATCTCCTCCCTTCATTATATAGAGTTTTGTGGATCCTTACTTTCCAAAAATCTTGTTTAGTTATGTTTTTAAAATTTAATTCCTAAATATTCCTCCCCGTACAAGTGTCACCCATCCCCTTCATTCCTCCATAAATTAATTTCTTTAATTAATTAATTATCTTTATTTCCCTCACCCACCTCGAGTTACTCCTAGAATCACTCCTAGGTGTCCCCAAATTCTTTTATAGGTTTTAACAACTTTCCCCACTATTAAATTGCTAGTTCATTTTAAATTAGAAAGCTCTTAAATGGTAGATACTTTACTAAGTTTGACTTTCCGCTTTTTCCCTTTTTATGTTTACCTCTTTTCCAAGTTTCCTAGTATTTTAGATTTTCCCTCTTTCCCCTTTTTAATTAGAACTCAAAAAGGCAGGTGTGGAAATTAGCCCTTTTTCCCTTTTCTGATTTAATTAGTATATTTTAAATTATCAAAAAGATAAAACAATTAATTTTTTTATTTTTTTTCTTGAATAAATTAAATTTCTTACTCCCTCCGTGTTACAAGATTTAACGAATATCATACTCTTTATTTATTTATTTTTTAAATTTTATTATATATATATATATTCTTTTAATAAAAAGGATAAAATTTTACCACTAACATGATTTAGACGTAGACCTTAATATTCGTGATGGGCGACATTTTATTAGGGAATTTTTTTTTAAAAGTTCTTATCACATTGTTCATCCTAAGGCCGTCTAGCTTCATCCATTTATCAAAACAACGCGATGTGCCCTTCATGACACACTAGGTGCTCCAAGGGTGTCACTCGCCTCATATGTTCCCTTGTGCGACGTGCCCTTCAGGACGCACTGCGTGCTCTAGGGGTGCCACTCCCCTCTTTCCATTTTTCTTGCGCGACGTGCCCTTTAGGATGCACCATGTGATCCAAGGGTATCACTCGCCTCTTGACTAACTTGATAGACATCTAAAACCCCTTGAGTCAATACTCCACCAGGTGAACTTGTGGGAGACTAAGGGCCTCTAAGGAATAAGGCCCCCAACTTATTGCGTGCCCCTTAGAATAATCGTGAGCGACTGTCGCAGTCTTCCCTCACGGCATCGTGGGTCCTCTCGAACTAGGTAAACGTGAACCTACAGTTCGAGCCACGGTGGGAGTGCTAGTAGGTTGTGGCAAGGCTGTTGTCCACACCTCTCCCTCAACATCTCTAGTAGTCCTGCGTGACCCCTTTACTCCACATGTGACTCTGGTCGGCAAGCTATCGTCAGCCTGCATCATCGACAAATCATGTCAGAACATATCCATATCATATCATCTAATCAAATGCACTAATATCACAGTAAAACAATCAAACCCCAATGGTACACTCCCCGACTCGATCCAGGGTCCAAGGGGTTCCATTGATGCCTCTACATCCTCGAGGTCCAAAATCTTTCACACTCATTAAAATCAAGTCAATAGCACTTGTCTATGTCGAGGTGGTAAAACAACATGTCATCATCCCATAACGCCTCATAATCAAAATCAAAATTTTTAATAGCATAATAATCTGGATCACTTGTGAGCAAGTTTCCTCAAAGAATAAGTTCACTCAGTGTGTCAAAGTGGGATGTTACACCAACTCAAAGGATTTTGACACGGTCTCCCATAAAGAAACTAGAAAGGTGCCATCTTAATGGTGCTTTGGTAACTGCTGTTATAAGCGAATTCTACCAGTGGCAATAATTCTTCCCAATGCTTATGTTGGTCCATCACATACATGCTCAACATGTCTTCCAACACTTGGTTCATTCGTTCGGTCTGCCCATATGTCTCAGGGTGATACACAGTACTAAGGTCAAGTTGGGTTCCTAAGGCCTCTTGGAAACTAATCCAAAATTTTCTAGTAAACATCGATGCTCGATTGGATATAATCCTCTTAGGCATGCCATGCAGCCTCACAATCTCACTGATGAAAAATATAGATATCTCAAGTGCTTGATACGTTGTACGCATAGGAATAAAATGAGAACTCTTCATCAGAGTGTCGACTACCACAAAAATTGAGTCGTGTCTCCTTGCCATTAGTGGAAATCCAACAATGAAATCCATAGAAATGACCTCCCATTTCGATTTTGGAATAGCGTGTGGCTATAGTAGTCCTGCTAGATGTCTATGTCCAGCCTTCACCTACTGACATTCTAGACATATTTCCCCATACATGACTATGTCTGCCTTCTTTCCTTTCCATAAGAATAAGGGTTTAAGGTCCACCCTCATCTTTGCGACCCCTGGGTGAGCCATGTACATTTCTCTGTGAGCCTCATTTAGGATCAAACGCCTCAACTCATCGTTCGGTGGTACATAAATTTAATTTTTAAATCTCAATATTCCATCGTCGTCCAATGTAAATCATTCAGATCTTGGTACCATCATTGTGTTTTGCCCAATAAAATCCATGACCTCTTTGTACTAGTCATCATCGCACTGTAAAGTTAAAATCTTTTCACGAAGGTTCATGTAAAGAGGCAACACCGAAAATGTGTGTGGTATCCGACTCAATGCATCTTCCAATCACTTCACTATTCCTTTTATGTAAGTAATATCGAAATCGTACTCGCTAAGCGATTCCAACCAATGTCGTTGTTGCGCATTCAGTTCGCTTTGCGTAAAAATGTGGTGTAGTCCACAATGGTCATTTTTTAGTTCAAATTTCCATCCAATAAGGTAATGTCTCCAAACTCTCAAGGCATAAACAATGGCTAAAAAATCCAAATCGTGCATCACAAAATTCTCATGATGCCTTCTCAATTTCCTAGAGATGTAAGCGATCAATCGATCGTCTTGCATCAAGACTCCGCCTAATCCTTACTTGGATGCATCAGTGCATACCAAGAAACTTGCATCCATGTCAAGGACCTTTAGTATCGGTGTTGTTGTCAACAACCCCTTGAGCCTCCGAAATGCCTCCACGCATTTCTCGATCCAAACAAAATTCTTATTCTTCTTCTGCAATTCTGTGATTGGATTTGTTATCTTCAAAAATCCCTCAACGAAATGTCAATAGTATCTTGCTAAACCCATGAAGCTACGCACTTCCAGGACATTCATCGAAACTGGTCATTCCATAATCACCTTGAACTTTGTTGGATCCATGATGATACCTTCGACGTAGATGACATGCCCTAAGTAGTGAATCTTCGATTGCTAAAAAGAGCATTTAGAAAATTTCCCATACAATTTGTTCTCTCATAGACACTTTAGTACCAAGCGCAAGTGATCATCATGCTCCTCTATCATCCAAGATTAAATCAAAATATCGATAATGAATACTTGTATGAACTTGTCCAAGTACTCGAGGAACACCCCATTCATCAAACTCATAAATACCCCTGGGACGTTTTTCAGTCCAAACAGTAAAATAGTAAACTCATAATGTCCGAACCTCATCTTAAAGGCGGTCTTAGGGATGTCATCCTCTTTGATCCATAGCTGGTGATACCCTGATCTCTGGTTGATCTTTGAAAACACCGTTGCACCCTTTATCTGATCAAACAAATCATCAATCTTTTTTCAACATATATTGATTCTTGATCGTCCCCTTATTCAATTTACGGTAGTCAATGTAGAGTCTCCACAAACCATCCTTATTTTGCATGAAAATAATAGGCATACCCCATGGTGACACCCTAGGACGTATCAGTCCTAGTTCTGGAAACTCCTTCAGTTGCATTCTTAACTCTTGTAACTCCGAGGTTGACAAACGATAAGGCGTTCTCACTATTGGTTTAGTCCTTGGCTTTAGGTCTATGGTAAATTCCAATTCCCTCTCCAGCGGCATCCCAGGTAGCTCCTTCAAGAAGACATCCACAAACTCTCTCACCAGAGGAAGGTGTTCTAGACCTTCTGCTACTCCCTTCTCATTTAACGCAAGGATCGCATAAAGCTTACATCCCTTGTGCATGCTCTTCCATAGCTGCAAGGAAGAGATGAACCTCAGGTAAACTCCCTGGTTTTGTCCTACAATCAAGCATCTTTGTCCCTCATCATTGACCAAGATCAACCATTTCATCTTATAGTTGAGTATCGCCTCATGCGATTCCAACCAGTCCATACCAATCATGATGTCATAAGATCCTAATATCGTGACGTATAGGTTGGCCCTAGTGAAAAACTCTCCCAGGTTAAGGGTACATCCCGTGATCGTCTCTCCAACACTTGTTTGGCTACTAAATCCATCTCTACAAATATAAACTCATCTTGTTCGATTGCCTTTACCTTAATCCTTTTTAGCACTACACTAGAAATGAAACTCTCGGTAGCACCAGGATCTATCAAAATACTAAGGGTTTGGTCAATGAAGGTACCTAATGTCTAGAGAACATTCGACTGGTGCTCTTCCTATTGGTTATTCACCGTTACATGAATTCGATGGGCCTTTCCCAAATCTCCCACAGTCATGGGTCTAGCTGATCCATATGCTCTAGTCCTCTCCACTAGGCATTCGAGCTGGTACTGTTTCTCCCCAAAATTCCAACACCCGTTCTTTGGTCCAGTAATATTGGTACCCAAAGTAGAAGTTGACATCCCATCGACCTAGAATCCTGGTCTGTTTTGCTAAACATCCCTAAACTCTTGTTGATGTGGTCGACTTTGTTGTTGATGTTGTGGTCCCCGGTAAGGAGTTCATTGATGAGGTGTTGGTCGCCGAGGTGTAGTGAAAGTGGATCCTCTCTAGAAGCCATGATATTGTGGTGTATTTTTGGCTGGTGTCTGATGTTTTTGTGCACCAGATGATGCCTGGCCTACTAGTCTTACTGGAGTCCTTCTTTGACCCCTGCTTATAAGATCCTCCTCTACTATGAGGGCCTTTTGTATGACATCATGCAAGGTCTAAGGCATCAGAATTGTAACCATTGCATGTATGTTGACATTAAGTCCAAATAAGAACTTGTTGACATTAATTTTATCGGTATTAAGGTGTGGACCATACTGAAGAAACTCCATAAAATGGGCCTTGTAATCAGGCACCATACGACCACCCTGTTACAAGGTGTTGAACTCCTTGAGATGATGCTCAATAAATTCCTCTAATCTGTACCTCTCTTGGAACAGTTCCTCGAACAATTCCCATGACATGTCTTCGATCATCATGTTCAATTGTGGTAGGAGCATCTTCCACCATAGAAGAGTGCTCCCCTTCAGTTGAAATACCACCATGCGTACCTTCATTTTGTAGGCATAGTTGCGAATTTCAAAGCACATCGCCATATTATCCAACCATGCCTCGACGATTGTGTCATCTGGGGCACCAAAGAACTCGGGAAATTTGACCTTCTCTAGTTCGCGGTGAATGATACCAGTACCGATCGGAGTGTGTGTTGGACGCTCAGGGGGTGCCAACGCCCTAGCCTCATCTCTCTCCAAACAGTTGATCAGTGCCTCAAACATCTGCTGAAAGGACCTCATCAGCCCAACCACATCACCCACCACTAACTTCTCCTGCCTGACAACTTGTTTGTCTCCCTAGGGGGTAGACCCCTCAGGTGTGGATGCTACTAGGGGAATCGTGCCTCCTCCCCTACCACCCCATCGTCTACCTCTGCGACATCCTATAACGAAGATTACCTGCACGAATAAAAATCAAATTAATTAGCAACCTTATAATCATAAATAAAATCAATGAAAGTCGTAGTGATCCTAAGTCGCAGGTCGAAACCCCCTCTGATACCATATGTAACGACCCCGTTTGTTATGACTATAAGCGACGCAAGCAAGTGCAATTTTTTTTTTAAGCAGGACGAAAACAACAAAAAAAATTAATCAACCCAACTTAATGATGAGCAAAACTTACGTATTCAGGAAACAAACAACTAATGACCTAGCACACTAGCACATCATGCAACCAGACGAACATGTGACAAGGACATATAAAAATGACTACCCACCCAACACATGCAAGATAATTACTACGAGCTCAGGCACAACATCAACCACATGACACAATGGCTTCAGCCACCAGCATCTAGTAACCTATACGGTGCGCAAACCAAATACATTGAGGTGTTACAGAATCAAGTACCAAAATCAATGACAACGAACAACACCCACATCAAGAAGCACAAACACTGACCATGTCATCGTGCACCTATATCCATCAGGGTGTGCAATGATACCCTCATCGAGAATCATCCTGTCACACGACGATAGAAGTAATAGTAACCAAGGATCAATATGATGCATGTAGACCACAAACCCAAGAAGATTCAATGTGCTAGAAGACCGAATTAATTGTCAACCACATGAGGAAAAACCCAAGCACCCAAATGACAACTCAACAAGATGTAAGGGAGATTGATGACTATAACATTCATACAATACATTAAGTTCCTAGTGCACAAGGTCTAAAGAAAACATACATGAATCAAGATATGTGAATAGCCATCTATGAAATATTCCCTCAATAATCCATTCTACAATAACATGAATCAATAAAATCCTCTCTCTTGCTTCTCAAGTTATTTATTAATCAAATAAGATCTTATTAACAAGGTCTCACTGCAATTTTCATTCCCTAACATAAAACTCCTGGTAAACCTAAGTTAAATCCACCGACCGTATCATTCTTATCATTGTCTATAGTATTCGTTTTCCAATCGACTTCGTTGTCCCATAAATATATAGAGTAAGTGTAGAAAATCGCTAACTAATATTGATATTTAGTATTTATATCTATCGATATCTGATAATGATATGGTTGTAAAACAATTTAATAAAACAAATGCTAAATCACTATCTAAGAAAAAATATAATCTATAATCTATGGAACAAGTATAAACTATGTAACAATATACTCTATGAAAGAAGGAAAGTAAAATCGCTATACAATGAAGATCTTTTAAACTGAAACAAATCTAATACTATGGCTAATGATGGAACTGAAGATAATAATATAACACAGTCGAATTAATTTAAGGTATGTGTTCTCTATCCAAACATATCCACTAAATCCTATATAAATTCACTCGCAACTATATTGCGGATAACAAATATAAAAACATAGTCAATATATAAAAAGGATTGGCTGCCATATAAGAGAAGATTCGATTTGCTGACATATAACAAGGGGATTTGTTGTCATTCACATAAAAAGGAAAACATTGACATTAATAGAAACATTGTCTAACATGTAAAAGAAGACTTTGTCTATCTTTCACAAAAGATGAGTTAAACATGATATGGTTGAGCGAAAATATACTACTAAAATATTGTTGTCTAAAATATATGACTAAGTTAACATGATATTGTTTCACATTAATTACATGATGATATTGTCTAGTAATATCATATTATATGGTCGCAATGCATCCACGCTTGCTATCTAAATTCACGCACATTGAGTGTTTAAACTTGTCGCCTTAAATGTATAGTTCGCTGTAAAAATATCTTTGTGTATGTTAAATCGCTACGACTAAAATTTCTGAAGTTGTATGCCTGTCACACATTAAATCAACACCCTACCAATAAAATGTTGTATCAAATTGTTGACCCATATGTAATAACACACTATAAAAATCGCTATATTAAACGCTATGCACTAAAAACATTGTCAGAGTATTTAAAACGCTGTCAATGTACATGAAAAAGGGCAGAGTGATTAAATCATAATGCTGACAGGTAATACATATGTGAAGTGTAGGGTTAATCACTGATGTGGCTGTCATTTAGTTCATTAAATCGTAGGGCCAGAAAATGATAGTGTTGTCAAAATATAATATAGCATAATTAAAACGATGTGTATTAAATCACTATGTATTAACACACTAAGTATTAAAACGCTATCTTTCCAATCAAACGTTGTCATAATGATATCGTAGTCATTCCAATCAACGCTGGGTAAATCGTGGAGGAAATATTGCGCTTTTATGCCAGTAAAATCTTGGATAATTACAGTGTATGATGCCAATAAAATCGTGGAGAATTACAATGCATGATTGTAATGTACCTCAAATTTCTCATAAAAATAAAATAAAATTATGTGGTACAATATTTACCATTTAAATTCATTTAATCCACTGATAAGGTGGGTACTTACATTTTGTTTTTGCTTGCATAACCTTATAGAATACTAGCTTAATACTCTTAAGAGAGGTTTTCATCGAATGCAAGTATTTTATGTGGTACAATATTTACCATTTAACTTCGTTTAATCCACTCGTAAGGTGGGTACTTACATTTTTTTTTTCTTTCATAACCTTATAACATACTAGCTTAATACTCTTAAGAGAGGATTCCATTGAATGCAAGCATTTTCTAACTCTTACTTTATTATAAATACTTCAATACAATACCCGTATCCACCTATACGCTAGGATTGGAATTTCAGTCCCCATGTTTTAATAGAATCGGGCTATTGGATTTTTGCGCATAAATTTATGTCCTCGGGAGTTAAATGATTATACACTTACCTAACTGTGTCAACATCAGACTTCAAGTACGTGACAGGAAAGGTTTTAAGGAGATTAATGAATGGTTTAGGAGTGGTTTCCAAGTGTTTTCCTTTGATGGCTCCATTTTAGTTATGTTACAACTTGTCTTTGCCATAACGAACTGAACTCGATCAAATCTGCATCATTCTCTGCACAACTGAACTAACTAACTCCCCTCCTCTTGTTGGAGTAACAAAAAGATAACTTCAAAGACAAAATTTTGGCGGTCGATTAGTTTCACTGGACAATCATGGTTTTACTATTGTTTAACTTCGTATCTTCTGCATTAAGGGAGGTGGATGTACCTGTCAAGAGCAGTTTAAGACTCTGTCCGAAAATTAATTAGGGTCCTAATAACCTCAGTCCCGATGACTCTTCCTCCTATTCCTCCCAATCCTGATGCGCCAGCTTTTCCCTAGGGTAAGGTTTGTACCTCGCGTGCTATAAAGAGTGTGCTCATCCCTCTTAGGTTTTGGCGGTCTCATTTCTGCCCTTGTACCTCCGAAGGAAAGGGTTCTATATTATGCATTCTTCCGTAGGGAAATGCTACCACCGCTGCGGGAAACCTTTGGTGAAGTCCATGGCCATATCCGACTACCTGGTAAGTTCTCTTTAGGGGACTGTCATACTTCAAGTTCGAACAATGTTTGTTGTTTTGGTTGATACCGAGAAATATTTCATTTATGTACACTTTACTGTGGATTTGCAGACCCTCTTTACTTCTGATAGTCATGTTTAGTGTCTATGCATTTCTCTCTTTATTATAGTAATGACTGTAGAAGAGGTTTCTTGTTGTATCCATGAGTCACTAATCTTTACCTCTGTGAACCTAAGGTTATATATTTCATGTTCACTGTTTGTGTCCCGTGGGTTTATTTCCAGTTCAATATTTTGTTTACCCTATAACTAGCAACTGTACTTTGGAGTAACTCAGACTAGTACTGAATAGTTATACTTTCGTCATGCTCCAGGAAAATAAAAGGTCAAACTAGATTCTTAACATATATGTTTCTCCTCTTTGACTGGTGCACATCATTTGTAGTAAGGTAGTGGTCTATCGGTAATTTGTCTCTTGCTAAGTTAGGTTGCTTTCCACGAGGACTCCTATGTGTATGATATCGTTCTTTATGTTGTTCATTTTGTTCGTAAAGGGTTATTAACAAATGATTTATCTCTTGAATTCATAATGCTATTTTTTCAAAGTAATTATTTGATTCTGTAAAAATGGTTTTTCTCTGTATTAATGGTGGGACTTTGCTTGTTGCGAGGGTAACCCACCAGGATCTCAAAGACTGTTCTCCCCTCGGCCAAGGTTGATTACAAATGAAAACACGTCAACTGGAGGGTGTGGAATTTCATCCCCTAATTTAAGTAATCCAACAATGCTATGGTTATCAATCTACCCTTTAGAGTTTATAATTTAAGGTTCTACTCTAAAATTTTACTAATGTTTTTTCGTGATAGCCGAATGTAGGTATTCCCACCTCACGGTGTAGGAACTGACCTCTACTCATCATGACAAAGGTACTTGGGTTCCAAAATATGACTCGTCAACTTGTTATGGCATGGAGGTCACGATTTTGATCGTAGTTTTCTGTTGTTAAGAGTAACCTTACTCATGCACCGATTTTCCTGTACCGAATATATGAGGATTAATCCCATTTTTTTTTTGTTAAAGTTCCAATTAAGGGAATATATACAACTTGTAAGAGATGATTGATATTATAAAGCAAGAATTTAGTGAAACAGATCTAAGTTTTATGTTCGTTGTTGGGAAAACTCTTAAATAAGTTAAGCTTAGAAGGGAAGGGATATTACCGTTATTTGGAAATAGCTTATTTTCAACGTTCTGTACATTACTTCTATAATTGTAAGTGTTCAGAAATCTTTAAACAGTTATAATAGCCATATTTGCTTGATTATATCAATGTTTGTAAGATTTGTCTCTTGTGAATGAAATTCTTATTTGAAAAGAATTACCCCAACGGGGATCGTTTCAGAGGTCTTGCATCTCCAAGTCTCTGTGTATTATTTTGTAGAAATTTTGTCCTTTTGATAGATTGTACTCCTCGAATCGATTGCATTACTCTGAAATTTTTTTGAAATATCTTTTTGTAAAAATACGAAGCAATTGTTTGATAGATGTTCTAAATGGTAATGCCACAGCCATAAAATTCTTGTTTTCTCTCTGTGCACAACATATGTAAGAGGTGTCAAAACATTGATGATGTATCAACGAAATCATTGATTCGCTTTCCTGTAGTATGATCCTGGCATGATTATATCATCCATTTTAGGGTAGTCTTACTCCTTGGATTATTTTCATGCCCATATGCTTCATCATTCTAGACTGTATATGTGAATTCTATTTTTTTTTTTTTTTTTGAATTAAATTACAGAATGAAAGATACATATGCATATAATAGTTCTGTTTGTTCATTGATACATATTCGATTCTGTTTAAAGTTTTATTTTTGGAAATAATTCCACAATAAAATCCTAGAGTCTATTTACTGAATTCGATGAGGATATCATATGTTTTTTTATTTACATAAAGGTTCTAAATTCCATAGTAGAGGGTTCCTTAAGGGATGATTCCGAAATTTATGTATAACTATTCGATAGTTAAGGGGACTGTGTAATTCATGAATTCGATCAACCTTTGTCTTGTTTATTGCATGCATACTAGCTTTAAAGGTCCAACTATATCAATAACCAATTCGTCCAACAGAGGAAGAATACTGAATATTTAGATATAGAAAAGAACTTACAACAATTATATGATCATTAAAACAGATACTAGAACTCATTTATGTTTAGCTACAACATGTACAGTACATCCAATATAAAATCATTCAAACAGATAGAGTTTAGAGGAGCATATATGAACTAAACTTGCGGAGAAAACAAAGGGAACAACCACGTTCCTCCCAATCAGAGAACCGAGCAGCAAGGATTACTTGCTCGATTCACCCCCAAGCCTGACCATGAGTCCATAAGGGTGAACTTGGAAATCCCCCTACAACACTGTCCTTCAATTCAGTCACTTTTCCCCTTGCCTCACACCCTTCCAATGTTCATAACAGCAAGTGAAAAAAAATATGAATAGACTCTTTCCCTAGCATACTTAGCAACGTCTTGCCTCCTCACATATGCTTTTTTGTAACTTGCCTAGGTCTTTTCCCTTCCTTGGGAATTTTCGCAGCTTCCTAAATCCCTGATTTTTAGGGGCTGCCAATGGACAAATCACTAATTTTCTAATTGTAAAAATCAGCCTAGGGGTAGTTCCAACATGTTCCCCACTCATGGAGTCATGGTCAGCTACTTTTAACATGGTTGCTCCATTTGTCTTCCTATAATCAATATAAAATATGTTGTTTTTAAGCAAGTGTCATTGTCAAATAATTAGTTGGGTCAAATCATATCTCTGCCCAACAGTCATAATAATTTATTACACTTAACAAATTTGAAATTCGGAATTGCCATAAATGGAAAAAAGTTTCCAAATTCGAATTTACCAAAAACGGAATAAATTTCCCAGAAATTTAAATTTCCAAAATATTCTATTTGGGGGGATGTGACATCCTTTCCCCCTTCAATAAAACACTGTCCTCAGTGTTCGTTCCTTTCTTGGAACAATATTGGATGATATTTCTGCAAATCTCCCTACAATTCCCAAGTGGCCTCCTCAGGACTAAAATGCTTCCATTGCACCTTTACCTGAGCGACAACTCTGTTCCGAAGCGCTATTTCTCTCCGGTCCAGAATGCATAGGGGTTCCACCTGGAATTCACCTTCAAGTTCCACCTGTACCGAGTTCCAATCAATCATATGAGTAGAGTCGTGAATATATTTTTTCAATAAAGAAACATGAAATACATTATGCATTATTAGATTGGCTGGAAGCACAAGTTGATATGCTATGGGTCCAATTTGAGCTAGTATCTCAAAGGGTCCAAAAAACCTGGGTGCCAACTTGGCATAGTTTCCTAACTTCAATGAGATTTTTCGAGCTTTGACCTTAAAGTACACATGGTCTCCTGCTTGAAACTCTAAGTGTCTTCTTTTATGATCTACATAGCTCTTCTGCCTGTCCTATGTTTCCTTCAAGTTTTGTTGTACCTTTCTTACTAAGTTCTCCATTTCCTAGAGAATCTCTGGTCCAACCATAAGTCTGTCAGCTGGGTTATCCCAGCTAATTGAAGTCGTACACTTCCTGCCATACAATATTTTGAAGGGGCTCAATTTTGCTAAAGTTTGGTACCCATTGTTATATGCAAATTCTACCAAGTGTATATAGTCCTCCCACTTGTTCAATTTTGTTCTTACATACATGCAGAGCATATCCTTTATGATTTGATTTGTCCTTTCTATTTTCCCATCTGTTTGTGGATGATAACTCATACTGAAATTCAAATCGGTATTTATCCCTGCAAACAATTCCTTCCAAAAGGCGGATGTGAATTTTACGTCTCTATCCAAAATCACCATTTTAGGAATACCATGCAGTCTAAAAATTTCTTTCATAAATATTTCAACAATGTTTATA
Organism: Picea engelmannii; assembly: GCA_009831015.1. Taxonomy (NCBI): domain Eukaryota; kingdom Viridiplantae; phylum Streptophyta; class Pinopsida; order Pinales; family Pinaceae; genus Picea; species Picea engelmannii. The sequence goes on from ML782713.1 coordinate 96,667, forward strand.
GCTTTAAAAGTAAACTTTATAGGAATAAAGTGTCCAGACTTACTGAGTTTTTTTATTACGACCATGATAGAATCATTTTGTTTCTGAGTTTTAGGCAAACCTGTTATAAAGTTGAGCGATATAGTCTCCCATTTCCATTCTAGTACTGGTAATGGTTGTAATAGGCAGGATGGATGTTGGTGCTTGGCCTTAACCTGCTGACAATCTTCACACCTAGCCAGGTATTTTGTTGTTTTGACCTTCATGTTAGGCCAATAAAATAGCTTTCTAAGTGCGGCTATCGTCTTCTGGTAACCTGGGTGGCCAAAATATGGTTTCTTATGCACTTCGTCCAAGACTGTTACTTTTAACTCTGTTGAATCTGGTATGTAAAGTTTGTTTTTAAATCGTAGCAGTCCCTTCTTGTCGATACTTAGATCTATTTTATCTGAGTTTGTGGTACTATTCGGTAATTCTACCAACATTTTAGTATAGTTTTCATCATTAGTACCTGTTGTCCTTATTCTTTGTTCTAGATCACTTTCTTTCATGCTGATATTCATCTCAAATAATCCATGGAATCTTCTGCTTAAAGAGTCTACTACTTTATTTTCCTTGCCCTTGATATGTCTGACCTCGAAGTCGAATTCTCTCAAGAAGGATAACCATCTTGCTTGTCTTGCATTAAGATCTGGTTGGTTAAACAAGTATTTCACCCCGCTATTGTCCATTAATAAACGAAATTTTATGCCCATTATGTAGTGTCGCCACATCTATAAGGCATGTATTACTGCTGCCAATTCTAAGTCATGAGTGACATAATTTAGCTCGTGTTCTTTTAATTTTCAGAACTCATAACAAATAGCGTTTCCTTCCTGAGTTAGGACACCACCTAGTCCTTCTTTACTTGCATCAACACATACCGTGAAATATTTATCTGGGTTTGCTACTTTCAGTATGGGTGTCGTTGTCAATAATTCCTTTAGTTTTTTCAAGATATATTGACACTTCTCTGACCAGTTAAACCTGGTTCCTTTATTTTGTAATGATGTGATAGGGTAGGCTATCTTGGAAAACCCTTCTATAAACCTGCAGTAATATCCCGTGATTCCCATGAACGATTGTATATCTTCTACATCTTTAGGTACCAGCCATTCCATAATGGCTTTTGTCTTTTTTGGGTCTATGGCAATGCCCTCTGCTAAAATTACATGGCCAAGATATTGTATCTCTTTTTGATAGAATTCACACTTGTCGAATTTGGAGTACAGTTTGTGCTTCCTTAATGTTTGCAGAACTATTCTCAAGTTTTCCTCATGTTCCTCCTCCATCTTTGAATAGACCAGGATGTCGTTGATAAATACTACCATGAACTTGTCCAAGTACTTACTAAAAATATTGTTCATTAGGCACATAAACGTGGTTGGGGCGTTAGTGACTCTGAAAGGTATGACTACAAACTCGTAGTGTCCATATCTTGTCTGAAGAGTAGTTTTGTTTATGTCCTCGTCTTTTATCTGAACTTGATGATAACCAGATCGTAAATCCAATTTTGAAAACATCTTGGCCCCTCCTACTTGATCGAATAGATCATTTATCCTTGGTAAGGGGTATTTATTCTTAATAGTCATTTTGTTCAGTTGTCTATAATCGATACATAATCTTAGAGTACCGTCTTTCTTTTTCACAAAGAGGAGTGGTGCTCCCCAAGGTGAGACACTCGGTCTGATATACTCTTTGTACAACAATTCCTGTAATTGTATTTTTAGTTCTGTCAGTTCTGGTAGACTCATTCGGTATGGCGCTTTTGAGATGGGGATTGAACTGGGTAGTAGGTCTATGGAGAAGTATATATCCCTTTTAGGGGGTAATTCTGGTATTTCATCCACAAACACATCTCTAAAATCACATAGAACAACAAAGTCTTCTAACTTTGGCTTGTCTTCTTTTTCTGCTAGATTCGTCACTTGGATGGCATAAACATGACATCCCTTTCTCATACATTTCTTTAGTTGCATCGCTGAAATTTGTCTGACTGATACCGGTTTTGGTATAGCTTGGGCTGTCCTGGTAGTGCCAACATCATCTTTATAGCTAAGTATCTTTGTATAACAATTTAATATTGCTTTGTGTTGTTCCAACCAATCCATCCCAATAATCATATCGTAAGATCCTAGTGGTAGGATGTTCAGATCGGTCCTTATAGTTTGACCATCTAAGCTAAACTCAAAATCTGAAATATAGTCAATTACTTTCCTTTTTGTACATGTCGCTAATTTCAAAAGCCATGATTTTGCGTGCTTCAGTCTCTTAAGTTTATTTGAATCTACTACCTTCGGAGTAATGTAACTTGATGTTTCTCTGGGGTCAATTAAAACAAAAATTCAAGTGTCATGGATTTTACATTGGATTTCTACCAACGAGGACTGGTGGTCAGCTTGTCAGCCATCAACGACTGCATTTATCCGATGTAGGCTCTTGGCCACGTCTCCCACTATCGAGGCTTCTTCCAGATTATGCATGACAGTTCTGTTTGCTGCAATCAAACATGGACAGTTCCTCCTTAGATGAGGCTCTCCACATTCGCAACACTTTAGTGGCTCACGGGGGTTGTCCCCAAACTTCTTCATTCACAGGTTTATCGGTTTACCACTGCTCAGTGTATTCGAGTGGTTGATGTGAGAATCTTTTCTCGGAAAACTTTTTACCGTATTCCGATGAGGAGCTGGTTGGTACCCCTTCTTCCCCTGGTTCATTCGATCTTGTTTCTTATCCTTCCAGGCTTTGGGAAACTCTACCTGCTGTTTATACTAGTCATAACACATTCACGCTTTTCTGAATACTTCGCTTAAGGATTTGGGTTTGTCAAACTCAATTTTGTCCTTGTAGGATTGTGGTAGATAGCTTAGAGATCACTGAATTTTTACTTTATCCTCCCGAATGTATGGGACAAACCTTAGCAGGTCCAGGAATTTATTTATAAGGTCCTCCATCATCATCTGTCTAAGTCGTAACTCGTCAAATTCTTTTGTCTTCCTTTCATAATAATTTTTAGAAAGGTATTGTTTCTTGAAATACTTCTTAAAGTCAAACCATTCCAACTGTTTCTCCTTTAGGCCCTTGGCCAATTTCAAATCTTGCCACCAAATACTAGCCTTCCCTTTTAGATTGTAGATGGCCATCCCAACCTTCATGTTGCTGGAATAGTTATATATTTGGAAGTACTTTTTGATGTCCAACAGCCATGCCTCTGCTTCTTCTCTTGTCTTGGATTCTCCATCAAAGATGGCGGGTTTAATCTTTTTAAATTCCCCTTCAAGGTGGTATACTTGTTTTCTTTTTCTGTTCATTTTTGTTCCTTCTTTAGCTGGAGGTGTTCCTTCAGACAAACTGTCTCCCTTTTTTGTTTTTGGCTCCGATTTCTTGGAGGTTCTCTTGCTGACTTCTTCGTCGTTATTATTGTCTTTTGGGATTTTCTTAGTCACTATACTGCACAGCAGGACTTCATTTATCTCCTGATGTTCTTGTTGTGCCTTCTTCAATTTTTCATTGTCGGCTTTAAAGATCTGTAGCTCAATAATCAGGTTCCTCATTGTTTCCAACACTTTTGTGGGTGAGCTTCCATCACTATTTTTCCTTGTATCACCAGGAGGTATTTGTTGTGGATTTTCTTCCATCCTGTTTTCTGCATTGTCCTGAGCTGCCATACTTAATCACCAAAAAAAAAAAAGTTTTTTGTTTGTAACCAAACGATTTATTAGTTTTTATTTAAAACATAATATCTACTAAGCACTATAGTTGTCCTGTTCAGGAACAGTATTGTAACTTTTTCTCTGATACCATATGTAATGTACCTCAAATTTCTCATAAAACTAAAATAAAATTATGTGGTACAATATTTACCATTTAACTTCGTTTAATCCACTCGTAAGGGGTACTTACATTTTTTTTTTGCTTGCATAACCTTATAACATACTAGCTTAATACTATTAAGAGAAATTTCCATCGAATGCAAGTATTCTCTATGGTACAATATTTACCATTTAACTTCGTTTAATCCACTCGTAAGGTGGGTACTTACATTTTTTTTTCTTGCATAACCTTATAAGATACTAGCTTAATATTCTTAAGAGAAGTTTCCATCGAATGCAAGTATTTTCTAACTCTTACTTTATTATAAAGACTTCAATACAATACCCGTATCCACCTATACTCTAGGATTGGAATTTCAATCCCCTTGTTTTAATAGAATCCGGGTATTGGATTTTTGCGCATAAATTTATGTCCTCAGGAGTTAAATTCTTATACACTTACCTATGTCAACATCAGACTTCAAGTCATGATTGTAGTACGTGACAGGAAAGGTTTTAAGGATATTAATGAATGGTTTAGGAGTGGTTTCCAAGTGTTTTCCTTTGATGGCTCCATTTTAGTTATGTTACAACTTGTCTTTACTATAACGAACTGAACCCAATCAAATCCACATCATTCTCTGCACAACTGAACTAACTAACTCCCCTCCACTTGTTGGAGTAATGAAAAGATAACTTCAAAGACAAAAGTTTGGCAGTCGATTAGTTTCACTGGACAATCATGGTTTTACTATTGTTTAACTTCGTATCTTCTGCATTAAGGGAGGAAGATGTACCTGTCAGGAGGATTTTAAGACTCTGTCCAGAAATTAATTAGGGTCCTACTAACCTTAGTCCCTATGACTCTTCCTCTTGTTCCTCCCAATCCTGATGCACCAGCTTTTCTCTAGTGTATGGTTTGTACCTCCCGTGCTATAAAGAGTGTACTCGTCCCTCTTCGGTTTTGGCGGTCTCATTTTGGCCCTTGTGCCTCTGAAGGAAAGGGTTCTATATTATGCATTCTTCCATAGGGAAATGCTACCACCTGTGTGAGCAACCTTTGGTGAAGTCGAAGGCCATATCCGACTACCTGGTAAGTTCTCTTTCGGGGACTGTCATACTTCAAGTTCGAACAATGTTTGTTGTTTTGGTTGATACCGAGAAAGATTTCGTTTCTATACACTTTACTGTGGATTTGTAGACCCTCTTTACTTATTATAGTCATGTTTAGAGTCTATGCATTTCTCTCTTTATTATAGTAATGACTGTAGAAGAGGTTTCTTGTTGTATCCATGAGTCACTAATCTTTACCTCTGTGAACCTAAGGTTATATATTTCGTGTTCACTGTTTGTCTCCCGTGGGTTTATTTCCAGTTCAATCTTTTGTTTACCTTATAACTAGCAACTATACTTTGGAGTAACTCAGAGTAGTTTCAAATAGTTTATACTTTCGTCATGCTCCAGGAAAAGAAAAGGTCAAACTGGATTCTTAACGTATATGTTTCTCCTGTGTGACTGGTGCACATCATTTGTAGAAAGGTAGTGGTCTACCGGTAATTTGTCTCTTGCTAAGTTAGGTTACTTTCCATGAGGAATCCTATGTGTATGATACCATTCTTTATGTTCTTCATTTTTTTCGTAAAGGGTTTTTAACAAATGATTTATCTCTTGAATTCGCAATGCTATTTTTTCAAAGTAATTATTTGATTTTGTAAATAGGGTTTTTCTCTGTATTAATGGTGGGACTCTTCTTGTTGCGAGGGTACCCACCAGGAGCTCCAAGACAATTCTCCCCTCGAATAGAGTTGATTACAAAGAAAAACATGACAACTGGAGGGTGCGACGTTTCGGCCCCTATGTTAAGTAATCTGACAATGCTATGGTTATCAATCTACCCTTTCGAGTTTATAATTTAAGGTTCTACTCTGAAATTTTAGTAATGTTTTTCTATGATGGCCGAATGTAGGTATGCCCACCTCACAGCGCATGAACTGACCTTTTCTCATCATGACAAAGTTACTTGGTTTCCAAAATATGACTCTTCAACTTGATATGGCATGGAGGTCAGGATTATGTTCGTAGTTTTCTATTGTTAAGTGTAACCTTACTCATGCACCGCTTTTCCTGTATTGGATATCTGAGGGTTAATCCCATTTTTGTTTTTGATAAATTTCCAATTAAGGACATATATACAATTTGTAAGAGATGACTGATATTCTAAATCTATCATTTAGCGAAACAAATCTATGTTTTGTGTTTGTTGTTGGGAAAACTCTTAAATATGTTAAGCTTAGAAGGGGAGGTTATATAGATTATTTTCGGTGTTCTCTACATTACTTTTGTAATTGTAAGTGTTCAAAAATCTTTAAACATTTATAATAGCCATCTTTTCTTGATTATATCAATGTCTATAAGATTTGTCTCTTGTGAATGAAATTCTTATTTGAAAAGAATTAACCCAATGGGGATCATTTCAGAGGTCTCGCATCTCCAAGTCTCTATGTATTATTTTGTAGAACTTTTGTCCTTTCGATAGATTGTATTCCCCAAATCGATTGCATTACTCTGAATTTTTTTTGAAATATCTTTCTGTAAAAATATGAAGCAATTGTTTGATAGATGTTCTAAATGGTAATGCCATAGCCATAAAATTATTTTTTTCTCTTTGCGCACAACATATGTAAGAGGTGTCAAAACATTGATGATGTATCAGCGAAATCATTGATTCGCTTTCCTATGGTATGATCCTGGCATGATTATATCATCCATTTTAGGGTAGTCTTACTCCTTAGATTATGTTCATGCCCATATGCTTCATCATTCTAGATTGTATATGTGAATTCTGTTTTTTTTTTGTGTGAATTAAATTGCAGAATGAAAGATACATATGCATATAATAGTTCTGTTCATTCATTGATACATATTCGATTATGTTTAAAGTTTGATTTCTGGAAATAATTACACAATAAAATCCTACAGTTTATTTACTGAATTCGATGAGGATATCATATGTTTTTTATTTACATACAGGTTCTAAATTCCATAGTAGAGGGTTCCTTAAGGGATGATTCCAGAATTTATGTATAACTATTTGATAGTTAAGAGGACGGTGTAATTCATGAATTCGATCAACATTTGTCTAGTTTATTGCATGCATACCAACTTTAAAGGTCCCACTATATCAATAACCAATTCGTCCAACAAAGACATAATACTGAATATTTAGATATAGAAAAAGACTTATAGCAATTATACGATCATTAAAATAGATATTAGAACTCATTTTTGTTTAGCTATAACATGTACAATACATCCAATATAAAATCATTCAGACAGATAGAGTTTAGAGTAGCATATTTGAACTAAAATCGCGGAGGAAACAAAGGGGATAGCCACGTTCCTCCCAACCGTAGAACCGAGCAGCCACAATTACTTGTCTGATTCACCCCCTAGCCTGACCATGAGTCCATAAGGGCGAACATGGAAATCGCCCTTCAGCACTGTCCTTCAATTCAGTTACTTTTCCCCCTACCTCACACCCTTCCAGTTTTCATAACAGCAAGTGAGAAAAAAGATCAATAGACTCTTTCCCCATCATACTTAGCAGCATCCTGCCTCCTCACATATGCTAATTTGTAACTTGGCTAGGTATTTTCCCTTCCTTAGGAATTTTTGCAGCTTCCTAAATCCCTGATTTTCAGAGGCTGCCAATGGCCAAATCACTAATTTTCTACTTGTAAAAATCAGCCGAGGGGTAGTTGCAACATGTTGCCCACTCATGGAGTCATGGTCAACTACTTTTAACATGGTTGTTCCATTTGTCTTCCTGCAATCAATATAAAATATTATGTTTTTAAACAAGTGTCATTGTGAAATAGCTAGTTGGATCAAATCAGATCTCTGCCCAACAGTCATAATAATTTATTACAATTAACAAATTCAAAATTCAGAATTGCCATAAATGGCAAAAATTTTCCAAATTCAAATTTACCAAAAACGGAATAAATTTCCTAGAAATTTAAATTTCCAAAATATTATATTTTGGGGGATGTCACAATGATGCCAATAAAATCATGGATAATTACAGTGCATGATACCAATAAATTCATGGAGAATCACAGGGCATGATTCCAATAAACACGTGGAGAATTACAGTGCATGATGCCAATAAAATTGTGGAGAATCACAGTGCAAGGTGCCAATAAAATCGTGGAGAATTACAGTGCATGATTCCAATAAAATCGTGGATAATTACAGTGCATGATGCCAATAAAATCATGAAGGAAAGATCATGTGATATGCCCTAGATATTTCTTTGCAACTGTGTAAATACCCACCCATTTCCACTGTAAAAAAAAAACAAAGAGTTGATCATCATAACACTGATATTTTAGGGGAATTCGCTGGGAGAAATAGATAACCAACAACATATAGGTGATATGAAAATTAAGAGGGTATTTGAGCTGATTGCAGAGAGAAAAGATAAACAATATGTAGAGGTATTCAATCCAAAGAAGGTGTAAGACAATCATTCAACTAGGAACAATCCACGCAGAGATAAGAAAGGAAGATGTATGGGAAAATGTTATCCTTCGCTCATCATCCATGCACATAAAAGAAGGTAATTAGATTCTATATTTTTATTAACACTGAAGTGACAACCGTCGATTTGGATCCTAGCCGACTGCTCAGGCATGGACTGATGATCTAGGGATAAGGACAGAAGATAAAGCACAATCTCTTCATAATAATCAATCATAAAAAAATAGAACAATCATAACAATCAGGGATCGAGTTGCCAAGGAAATCAATTCAAATAAGTGAGCATAAATCTATGATAACTTTAAGTTCTCGATTAAAAATGTTGAGTAAAACACATTTCTTTACACAATAGAAGTACAGTAATTAAAGTGCAAGAAAAATATTAATCTACCATTCAAATAAACACATGCATACTATAGCCCAAGGTGACATCTCCGAGTTGTTGTCCCTCATGCTCTCCATCTAATTCTCGCTTTCCGATCGATGTGACTTCACCAATACCTCCCAGACAACGCTATGGGTACTAATCTTCCCCCTGAGCCCCTCGAGCTACAAAGGGACCACACACACTAAATCAAAGAACAACTAGCACCCAACTCACCTCGCAAGGTCGAGCTACCACTCATTACCCGAGCTGGGTATCCCAACCCCCACAAGATAAGTCAGTCAAGAAAAAAATTCAGTAGTGTAACGTTACGCATTCAAAATTTGCTCCATACTCCTCCTCCTCCATCCTTTTTATAGAGTTTCTCAGTGATTTCTTTCCCAAATTCCCATTAATTTATTTTTCATTAATTTAATTCAGAAAAAACCTCCCCTGTACACATGTCACCCATCCCCCTAGTTGCACCAGAAATTAATTTCTTTAATTATTTAATTACTCCTATTTCACTCACCCACCTAAAAGCATTCCTAAAATCACTCCTTGGTGTCCCCATACTCCCTTATACATTTTAAATGACTTGCGCCCTTACTAAATTCCTAGCTAAGTTCATAATTAGAAGGTTTGTAAAGGCAAGATTCCTTACTAAGTTAGTCATTCATCTTTTTCCTTATGTTTCCCTTTTTATTTATGTTTCCCCTTTTTCCCTTAGTTTCCTATTTATTTTAAGTTTCCCTCTTTTCCCTTTTTATCTAAAACTCAAATTGGCAAGTGTAGAAAAACCACCTCTTTCTCTTTCTAATTAATAAAATTTAATTAACTTAAGTAGAAAAACAATCATTTCCTTTTTTTTTTTAAATTTAATCTCCCAAAGTAATTTTATTTTAATAAATTAATTGAATTTCTTACCCCCTTCTTGTCACATCTTTAATTATGATTATATTTATTTTTTTTCCACAAGTATCACTTAGACATAGATTTTAATTTCCAAGGTTGGGTGACATTTTTACTAGGGAAATTGTTTTTAAATATTACTTATCACATCATTCATTTTAAGGATGATTAGGTTTATTCACTTTCCCGTTAAAATCGTGACGTTCCCTTCAAGATAGACTAGGTGCTTCAAGGGTGCAACTTTCTTTTTTCTATTTTTCTTTTGCGACATGCCCTTCAAGATGCACTACGTGCTCCAAGGGTGCCACTCGCCTCTTTCCATTCTCCTTTCATGACGTTCCCTTCAAGATGCACTACAGGCTCCAAGGGTGCCACTCACCTCTTAACTAACTTGGTAGACATAAAAAACCCCTCGAGTCAATACTCCACAAGGTGATAGGGCCTCTAAGGAATAAGGAGTCGTCCATATTACGCACCCCATAGAATCATCGCGAGCGACTATCACAATCTTCCCTAAAGACATCGTGGGTCTTCTCGAACTAAGTAATCTTTAACCTATAGTTTGAGCCATGATGAGAGTGTTAGTAGGCTGTGGAAGGGTTGTTTTCCACACCTCTCTCTCAATGTCTATGGTTGTTTTGCATGACCCGTCTACTCCACATGTGCGTCTAGTCGACAAGTTATCCTCATCCTACATCATCAACGAATCATGTCAGCAAAATAATCAATCATCATAACATCTAATCAGATGTGCACATGTCATATCTACAACAATCAAACCCCAATAGTCCAATCCGTGACTCAATCTAGAGTCCAAGGGGTTTCATCGATGCCTCTGCATCTTCGAGGTCCAAATTCCTGTACACTCAGGAGAGTCCAGTCAATAGCACCTAGCTGTGTCAATACAACAAAATAACATGTCATCATATCGATAATTCCTGATATTCATAATCAAATGCTCAAAAGTATAATAATATGGATCACTTGCAAGCAAGTGTCCTCAAAGAATAAGTTCGCTAAGTGTGCGCAAGAGCAAGATGTTACATTGAAAACATTAAAAAAATACTGGACATAATTAAAGAGGCATGGTAGGTGAGTATCACTCTTTGTAATCTATAAAAAGGAATTACAAATTTTACTAACCATTTCCAAAATGATTTCGATCATGATCAAGCCTATTATAAAAAAGAGGTAGCTAATTTCGTCACACTAGTCACTAGTATGAATGAGTATCAAAGAAGCCAGAAACAATGTCCCTCAAAAGAAAGAATAAATAAATAAAGGAAGGTTGGTAGGAATGAATAGATGTCCTAGAAGGTGCAATATATTTTTGTGAAAAGATCCATGAAAAAAGAGGGTATGCTACTTTAAAATCAATTGTGACTATTAAGGAACTCCAGGGTCAATATTTGACCAAGAATTCAACCATATTCACGAAAGAATATCTTGATAGTAAGTTGGCCACAATGGAAACCTCATTGGCTAATGAATTTGACATCCTCATACAATTTGATGATGAGGAGCTGTAAACAATGGCTTGTTACATTTGTCAATAAGAATGAATACCATTTCTCATTCATCTTCCAAGTACAACTAGAATGCAAAGAAGTAGAGGAACATATATTCAATTTTTGAGTGAAGTAAGAAATAACCATCGCGCCAATGAAAATATTTATTGATAATTGGATCAAGAATTTCATGGAACAAATTGTCATCCTAGAATAAGCACCATAAATAGTTCAACAATAGTCCCACTAAACAAGTTCTATAAATCCACATGTATATGTACAACAAACAAATCACAACAATATAAAATATCCTTCTTGGTGAGTAGTCAAACAAAAGTTTCATATGTTTTTTCTCTTCTTTTGTTTAATCACTTTGTATTGTGCCAAAATTACCTCTTGTATGCTCTGTCAAAACCTACCAACCATTTCTAACTATGTTTATTTATTTGTTCCTACTATGTTGGTGAGTTAATTGTTTTTACTATATCATAAACAATAATGCTATTTGTTTATTGTACGAATTATCTATTGATAAAAACAATTCATTATCTATGTTTTCATTTATATTAACTTTCATTTTTAGTATAATTTTTTCACTCAACAACATATATTTATCATTCAACAGGATTTTGTTGCCACACATCCCATGTCAAATACATGTTGAATGTCAAATTTAAAAACCTAAAAATCCAGTGACAAATTTGCACAAAATCATAATTTTTTGTTGTTTAAATTACATTTTTCAATTCATAAATAGATTCATTGTGTTGAATAAACCCAATCCCTTGGGCCCTAGGATTACATACAATTAATCTCTCAAATGTGCAAATACAACAATTTCTGGCCAAATTTTGGGTAAATATCCCCCCAAAAATGTGAAAACATAGAACATTAAGGAAACAAAATTGGAGAATAATGACTAGATGTATTTGAAGGTTAATGACGCATTATGAACATAAAAAAAATTGAAGGCTAATGACGCATTATGAACGGAGTTTGACAAATCCTCTAATGTGTGTTGTTTGTTGTTGAGTGCATGTTCTTTTAACTCCACAGGGAAGCCCTTTGCATAAAAGGTCAATGTTAAGCTATGATTTGGTCATATCCATTACATATAAGGCCCACACAACCCTTTTACTGATATGACTAGTAATTTAATCTCTACTATTGTTTCATAGCACAACTAGTTCATTTCTCCTTTCAACAGGGGTTTCGAGTACCATGATGCAATTTTTTTTATGAGAACCTAGTGCTCTTCCTCAAGATTTTTTGGTGCACCTTGGGATTGGTTGTGTCTTTTCTTTTTGGGCATGCCACTGTTATTTTCAGGGGTGATTTTAAGAACCCCCCCTAAATTTGTATGTATAATAAGTGGGCGAATCCCCATGATACATAGGAAAAATTGAAGGCTATTTTATCAATAATATAATATGTATATATAATTTTTTGGCGAATCTTTTAGTCAATTATATAATCTTGTAAAATCTTGGCAAAAATTTCACTGAATTATAAACTCTTGTAAAATCTTGGCGAATCTTTCACTGAATTATAAACTCTTATAAAATCTTGGCGAATGTTTCACTGAATTATAAAACCTTGTAAAGTCTTGGATTTTTTTTTGATAAAGTATAAAACCATATATAATAATAGGAAAATGTATTCATTAAACTATAATATACTATTTTTACATACTTGGAAAAAGAAACATAGTTTGTCCATCCTCTAGACAATGTTGTAAGCATTAGGGGTTATGTTTGTCAAGGTTCTCATTGTACACTCTTGCATATCACTCTATCAGTTTTGATAATATTTCACCATAGAGTTCATATGTGTTGATCATGACCACCACTTCTGTCAAGCTCAAGATATATTAATCTGTTATGTACCACTTCTATTATGGATTCTTTATTATTGATTCATTTATTATGAAAGGACCCTTCAAAAAATTTCATCATATATTATAGGATGTTATTAAATAGGAGAAAACATAATTTTATCCATCAATAACTCCAAAAGTATCAAAATATTGACATGTCACATTCCATGCATGACTTCCTCTCTAATCATTCATTTGTACTAAAAAATGACCCCTTTCTGAGGAAGACAGGTCTCTTTTATCTCTTATATTTTTATTGTCTTATACAAAAATAAAGGGACACATAAAGGCTACAAAAATTGTCGTCACCCCCCCTTGGACCCCCCTGGCGACCGTTGTGGGGGGAAAAGCCTTCCCACACCCCTTGTTAGGGAATGGGGACCAAGCACGACTTAAACAAACCTCTAAATCATGAAGATAATTAGGCTCCACAACCAACACTTAGAATTACATTTTATGAACTCTATTGTACCTATATTTCTTGTGGATCGCGTTCATCCCTTGAGGTTATTTTATCTCAAAGAGAGAAGAATTGAGATTCTCTGTCTATCCCCTATTGTTATTTTTATCTATGAAATACATCAAATGTTGTTGTTATAATTAGACTTTATCCAGAATTGACATTTTGATTAATAACACTTATGGTTTCTTATTTTTACATGGTTCATGATTGATGTATGAATATCTATGAAGATTAGTTATTTTAGAGCATTCTCATTCAACACTAGTACAAGATCTAGTTGATATTTATTAACACATTATTCTCATATGTCAACTAGCCTTGTTGGTGTTCTCCATTATTCACTTTCAGGCTTGTGTGTGTTGGTTAAAGACTCCATAATCCAAAGGGAAGGTGCCAGCCCTATTGAATCCATCCTCCTTTAATTTGAATATCATAAACTTAAATTGTTGTCTTATCTACCTCATTCCCTTTGACACTAAGATATTTTTTTCTCAAGGTGGTAGTAAAACTAGTATCAATCATGATACTCCTAATATTTTTGTATCAATATCATCCTTATGAAAATTCAATGCACAATGGAATGGGATGAAGGAGATTTTTTCTTGCAACTGGCATGATTGCTTCAAGCATCATGTGTTTTTGTAGTCTTGAGAAAGCTCTTCCTAGCATGAAAACCTGTAAATAGATAGGGATAAATGGTGGTTGAAAATGAAAAATTTCATATCCCCAAAATACACAATCAATTTAGTGATCTATATGATTCTTGCAATGCCTTTAAGGTATCAACACATTACTTAATATGTGTACACAACATGTGGTCTAATAAATCACTTCCCTGTAAGTAGAAAATCTAAGGTTATCCATTTCCTGTAGGTAACAAACATAAGTACCTTTCCTTATTGTACTTCAATTAGGTAAAGTTACCCCATTATTTTGGACCTATCTAAATGAATAACCAAGAAACACAACAAACATAGGTTGCATTAATGACCAACTACCATATACCCAAGATTCCCTCCTCTATGCAATGCTAAAGGTCTACAACAAAGTTTAATCTTTGGGATTTTCAATGAAAAATTATTCTGAGGAAGAAAGGAACTATTGAAGACGAGACAATAGAGTTGATCACTAAGCTATGAGATATATATAATATATCATCCCATACATGATAGTAGAGCATCCTAGACTCACTTAAGCTTCTCTCAAGTCTACATGATAACATTGGACCCCATGATGGAAGGATGAACCATCAAACATTTTTTAGTTCCTTAAGTACATCCAGAGGTAGAGGATGCCAAGAAAACCATAATGTTGTTGTTGTGTTTTCCTTGATTCTCATTGAGACATGAAGAAGGTGCATAACAAATGTTTCTTTCCCATAGATGTGAAAGATGATCGGGTTCAATAATCAAGAAAACTTCAATTTCCCCACTATATAGACTAAAAGAGATGATAGTTTAATCACATATAGGAGATAATAATATTGCTCAATTCTTTTGTTTCTCCATTATAATTTGTTTGGGATTTTTAGTGGATTGCAATTGAGAAAATAAACAATTTTGTAGAAGAGGACAACCATTGATTTTCCTTTTTATCTTATTGATATAAGGTATAATGGGACAAGTTAAAAATGAAGTAGCTCCGTTGGCAATTCAAACCTTCAAATTATGTTCAAAGAATTTGAGTATGGTGTAAATTTATCCACATTGAAAAAATTCAGAGTGCAGAAATTCTATAAATAAGAGTCAAAGGTTTTGGGKACCAAAAGCCTCCCATCGARGAAGTGTTTTCTRAATTGGATMCTTAAATATTTGAAATGGCATAGATTATTTCTWTGGTTAATTATGTACTTAAGGGMCCTTTKAATTTACATGAAAAAAGTTTAATGAAGCCTTAGAAAATTTCTTCATGGCCTTTGGAAAAATGACAAAGGAAAAAGTTGTGCAGTGTTTAGAGTGATGGAGAGATATGGATAAGTCGAAAGTGATCTTGTTACTTTTCACTCTATACAATTTCAAGGCATGAAACCTTGCAAAATGCATAGGAAAAGGAGGGAGTTGGAGGAGAGCATAGCTTCACTATCCACACTCTATTATAGGATTAAGTGTTATGATATTAAGCACAAGTCTTCAACCATGACAAGCCCATGTTTCCAAACAAAACGACCCTTAAGCCCACGGTCACCCATATGACTGACGCGCCACACAGTTATAAAAAAAAATATTAATTCAATGGTATTATTCGATTTTACCAAAAGGTATATGATCCAAGTGGATATCGGGGGCCACCCACCTTTTCCAAATGGCTCAAAATAGTTTTCTGGCCATTTTGGAAATTTACTATTTTTAGCAGGTTTTCACTTCCGAGGCCATTTTGAGGGTCTAAATGAAGTTTTTTCAAGATAGAGGTTCTCCATGATATTCAAAGGCATGATTTACCCCCCAAAATGAATCTCCTCGATGATACCTTTCCAACGAGCTATCACATGCCTAAAACAGAGATTGTATGCAAAATTTACGACCCCGGGAAGTTGATGCACCAACTTACCCAAACGGGGCCCACATGACATTTGGCGCTTCATCTCCTGGTTAGGATTTTGGATGTCTAGGACTTTTGGCATTCCCGATTATTGTAAAAAGGCCTCCAGAGCCCCATTGTAACCATCTTCTTGTGAATGCGAGTAGCTGTCACATCTCTTCTTAGAGATAAGATGCCACCATTCTAGCGAGTCTTTCACTCTATAGTTTTACAGTCTTTGTACATTTCTTTGATCAATAAAAATCGTGTATTACTGTATATCTTTGTTTATGGTTGCATCTCTGATACATTTCTGTTATATTATTGAATATCTGCAATATCTCTGTGCATTTTTTTATTATATCTCAGCTCTCATTTCGTGCCGAAAATAATCTGGATCAGTGGTATCAGAGCAGGCTGCTCTTGTTCGTTTTTTTCAGTGCATGTCCCCGATGAGGTCCGAGTATAGAAAGTTGGGTCTCGAGATTGTCTCTCTTGAGTACAATCGTTCTCACACACCCAAGAAACCCTCAATGGCGGAAGAAAAGAAAAACGATGGAGCAAACGATCCTATCAGTCTGTTGCTTGAGAAAGCTCTCACGCGGCAAAGGGACGAAATGATGGAGAATTTTTCCCACATCCTTCAACACCTTCCAATAGCATCAAGTGCATATTCATCAAGCGACCACTTTGGAGGCACCTCGCATTTCAAGGTACAGGTTAATTTTGATATTCCCATATTTGAAGGTCAAATAGATGCAGATGCCCTAGATAAATGGTTAAATCTGCTAGAAGGTTATTTCTTTGTTCATAATTTTTCAGACAAGGAAAATATCACCTTCGCACTCCTTAAGGCTCTCCTCCATGTCAAACATTGGTGGGAAACTTACTGGGATCAGAGTTCCACAGAGGAATCTGGAATATATGGGGCCGAGCCCACTTGGGATTTTTTTGTGGATGCGGTAAAGGAACAATACTACCCTGTTGGAAACTATGAGGAACAATACATGAGATGGACCACACTGTGGCAAGAGAGGGGCCAAGCAGTGCCAGAGTTCACCAATACCTTCCATACCTTGCACACCAAGCTAGGTATCAAAGACTCTGAATGACATTTGGTTCTGAAATACCGTGGGGCTCTACACAGATACATCCAAACTGAAATGGATTTTCTAGACATCTCATCACTCAGTGTTGCCTATCAATATGCTGTTAAAATCGAGCAGAAATTTAAGCAACAGAAAAAATGGGAGTTCGGGTCTGCAAATCCACAACAATCAAAGTATGAAAAAGACAACCCTAACAAACAGTCTCCCGAAAACCAGTCCAAGCCACAAGAAAAGAAGGGTCATGAGAAGACAAAGAGGGACACTGGAAAATTGTGCGATTTCCACAAAATCCCCTGGCACAACACTGATGAATGTCACTCAAAATAGTCATTGGTGGCCGAGATCAAAGACAAGGAGCCAAACCCTAATTCAAAATCTGATTCTGAAAATACTGGTAAAAGACAGATCATCGACGCAGACCCCACTGCTATTATCGCGACCGCAACAATTCAACCAAAAGAACCAATAGATCCAGAAGAGGGGGAGCGCCTTTTTCATTCACAGATGTGGGTGAAGGGGAGCCCTCTACATTTTATTGTTGATAGCAGAAGCCAGAAGAACCTCATCTCAACAGAGGTCGTCAAACAATTGGGATTGTCGACAACACCACACCCGCAACCATACAACATTGGGTGGCTTCGCCAAGGACGAGATCTTCGTGTCAGCCAACAGTGTCGATTGTCATATGGCATCCAACCCTTCAAGGATGAGGTATTATGTGATGTTCCCCCATTGGATGTCTATGATGTTCTCTTGGGCCAACCATATATGTGGAAACACCATGCTATCTATGAGTCTCAACCCCGTAGTGTCATTATTACTCTGGGGGGTCATCTCTACAGGATACCAGAGGTAGTTCCAACTACTGCCCCACCTAAACAGTGTTGCAAGGTAGTATCTCATATTAGAAAATTCATCTTCTCCACAATCTGTTCAAAGGGTGAACAGACGGATACTGCATCCACCACAGCTTCGGCCAAAGCACCTTCTATCCAACAGAAGCAGGTCGACAAAGTTGCAGCAAAGCACGAAGATTCCTTCTACACACAACCATCTAAAATAGCCAGACTAGTTAAAAAGGTCCAAACCTTCCAGCCACAGGTTCGTGACAGATTTCCACAAACTAAGCAGCGTGACTTCTCCAGCAAGACAAGCAGCTCACCAAGATGCAGATTCAACAAATGCTTTTCCCTCTCCCCCGGGAACTCAACGCAATGGAGACCATTTCTTCCTAAGGAGGGAGGATTGATCTAGGTGGATATCGGAGGCCACCCACCTTTTCCAGATGGCTCAAAATAGTTTTCTGGCCATTTTGGCAATTTACTATTTTTAGCAGGTTTTCACTTCCGGGGCCATTTTGAGGGCCTAAATGAATTTTTTTCAAGATTGAGGTTCTCAATGATAGAAGAAAGCATGATTGATCCCCCAAAATGAATCTCCTCAATGATACCTTTCCAACGAGCTATCACATGCCTAAATCGGAGATCGTATGCAAAGGTTACGACCCTGGGAAGTTGATGCACCAACTTACCCAAATGGGGCCCACATGACATTTGGCGCTTCATCTCCTAGGGTTAGCCTTTTGGATGTCTAGGAATTTTGGCATTCCCAATTATTGTAAAAAGGCCTCCAGAGCCTCATTGTAACCATCTTCTTGTGAATGCGAGTAGCTGTCACATCTCTTCTTAGAGATAAGCTGCCACCATTCTAGTGAGTCTTTCACTCTGTATTTTTACAGTCTCTATACATTTCTTTGATTAATAGAAATCGTGTATTACTGTATATCTGTGTTTACGGTTGCATCTCTGATACATTTCTGTTATATTATTGAATATCTGCAATATCTCTGTGCATTTGTTTATTATATCTGCGCTCTCATTTCGTGCCAAAAATAATCTGGATCAGTAGAGGGCCTGACAGGTTAGCCCGGGATCCAAGCTGGTGATCTTCTCAATAATTTCAAGCACCTACATCCCCCACCTTACCTCTTCACTACGCATCAAATACATATAGTGAGGACCATAGATATAAACCCACATAACCATTTATGCACTACCAATGTGGGATAAATCCCATTGAGTGAGTTAACTAGCACCATCGATCACTTGATCGAATGGTTGCTGAGTCTTTTGCACCATTTCCAAAGCTTTGAATTTTGAAAGCTTGAATAAGGTGTTCACTTGAAATATGGTTGTGGGTTGATATGCGTATCAGTATTGTTGCACTTTCCAGATTCATCAAGTAAGCATGTAATGGCACCCGCATGCTTTCCACAAGTAATATCATCATTGACACTGTCACCAACCATCATGACTTCACTTGGTGAAACTACCCATGCCTTCACACTCTCTTATGTTCATTAGTTGGAATTGTATCTGCCTATACCTCTAAACGATCCAAAGATTTCACTAAGAGGAAAATAAGTATTGGGAACCCCACCACCATCTTTACGCAAGGGTTTAGTGATTCAGGAAGGGAATCTCTATTTATTGAGTGATTCTCATCTTCCTTCAGAATAAAGTATTAATATCTTATGAGAGATCCTAAAATCTAGCCTAAGAAAACTAAAATACATTTTTTCTACAACTATCAAGTCAAAAATACAATAAGCATGGGGTGGTCAAGCCACAGGTACAATGATCTAAACCAAACAACCCCGAAAGAGAGGGACATCTCCATAAATGTGGGAAGAAAACAGTTCTAAGGTTAAATGTATAGCCTCCAAAGGGTCTCCAAAGGATGAATCATAAATAAAAGCCACCAATCATGCAAGTGAGTCTTCCTTGTCCTCCTCCAAATTGGGTGTTGGAAGTTTTCATTGTGAGAAAGTCTTCCAAAATCATGAATAAGACCCTCAAAGGTGGGGAAGTTGCCTCAAATCAGCTCCAAGATGTCAAAACAAGGTGCATTCATTTGTAAAATCATGCCAATGTTTATCTCACATGCTAGACACCTATTATCTTGGGCTCTTCATTATCCTTGAGCAATGTTCTTGAAGCCAACTTTGACCAAGGGTGTTCTCTCCAAGGTGTGCTCTTTCTCCAACACTTAATTTACTTCCAAAAAGGATGGAATGTTCCTCATAAAAGAATGCATTTGAATTGTTCATGCAATTTTTATAATAAACTCCCAAAATCTAGGGTATCTTTCTAAATAAGCTTCTTAACGAACACTTGCCAAGATGCAATGACAGAGGAGCACTCTAATAGATCAATTTCCCACCATAATCTTAATATAGCTACAAAGTATAGGGCATCCTATCTGAACTGAATCCATTAAATGTGGATCTACATAGATATGTGTCATAATATGGAGTGGAACTTGCACAACCCCTTCCAAAGTGTATTATTTCCAAACAAAGGAAAAACTAATTGAATTCCCTAGGTTATTTGAGCATTTTTCTTTATAACAAGGCCATTATGATATCATTAGACCATCTCTATGATGGTTTCTCCATGTTTATATATTGACTAATCTACCAGAGAGATATTTTTTGAAACATTCTTTATTGTTGATTTAATCCCTTCAATCAATACTTCAATTCTAGTGGTTGTTTAAGGGAATGAAACAAGTCTAAACTGGTGCAATTATAGCTCTTTTACTCTCCCCACCATTGTCAACAATATTGCAATAATCATGCTAGAAACAATTCTTCAGAAGAGGCAGCCTTGTTGATGAGAAAATGCTACATGGTTCTTGATGGTTGTATGTTGGAATATATTCCTTTTCCTGGAGGTGTAAGCACCTATCTTCTAGGTCCTACAATGAAAAAACCCACCTGTCTAATTATTATTCACGCTGAGATTTGGTCAAACCAAATCTTCTAAAGTGAGATTAAATTTTCTCACGTTGTAATGAAATTGTCCATCATTAACACTTTGTTATTAAAGCCTCAATTAAGGTTTTTGTAAGGGGACCATGATCTTTTCACAAGAAGAGTTTCATACTTAATGAGAAATAGCCTGGTGTAATTACTACAAGGACCGCAACCCTACCATTGCTCATAATATCTTATCATATGACTTATTTTATCATATAAGGAAACCCCCAAAAATATTTCAAAGACAACACATTCTACATTTCCAATTACTGAGTTCCTTTGGGTTATATGGGAGTTGTGATCATAATCCAAAGAATACAAAAGGGTGAGAAACATTATGCTCATTTCCTGTAGCATAGTTTTATAAAATTTCAAATTATGGTGACAAATATTTTCCTCATAATTAGGTATGAAAAATTCTTTGATGTCATACTTATCCCAAAGTTTTTCCATGCATGAGATGTATTCAAAACCTGTAGTTTTGTCCCTACCACCATGTCTATTCCACATACTTCTCATAAATAACATGAATTATCTTCTAATTTTTCTGATATCCTTTATTAATCTTTATCTGGCACAAAAGACCAATTAAAGTAGCTCTTTGTCATAGACAAATCCTTCATTTTCCAATGTCTTAGAAAACAAAAAAAAACGATCTTCATGAATACTAGTTTTATATAGTGTGGTTCTAGTCTTGGGAATGCAATCCTGTAGGTGGATTTTGCAAGAAAATTTGTATTATGACATTGTATGGACTCTGGAGAGGTATGAACATTCTACTTCCTTTTGTGTAGGCTCCCACAAGGAGAATTGAGAGGGAGGTTCATTGATAATACCTGTATTTTCTTTGCAACTATCACTCAAGCTTGAACTTATCTTTGATGCTAAAAACATTCTTGGTTCGAGTTCTAACCTTGATGAAACCATCCATCCAAGGATCCAAACATCATTCCATACTACTCAATATTGTTAGTAGAATGGAAAAAACATGTTACAAGTTCATGTTCTTTGGCTCTGGTTACCTTTTGAACATAGTGATCATTCATGGAGTTTTGAAAAAGATGTGACTATGCGACATAGGAACCCACATTTGTCTCTAGTTTGTGTCTTGGGTCTTCTATATACATGCGAGTCTTAGTTTCAAAGCTCACATCCTAATTATCATCAAATATATCGAGCGTTTGGGGTTGTGAAACTCCCTTTCCATATGAAGGCTGCATTAAATTCCCTCACACTAGATCTAATCCCATCTTGGGTTATGTGAAGAGACCAGTCATCTATGAATGGTATATCACAAGATAATTCTTAACACTTATCCTTATTCTCACAAACAGTAACATAGGAATTAATTGCATGAACAGGGTTCACATGTATCAATAGCAAATATGCACAAAGGTTTCCAACATTGAGTTATTTTATAAATGGTGGGTATCCATAACCCAACCCTATAAACATATGATGTGGAACCCTTATCTTTTTGGTCTTATTTACTAAGAAAGTATTTGCATCGAATCCATCATTTTCACCTCTTTTATTTTCATAAGGTGACAAAACTATATGGTTAGTGTGATGTTGGAAAGCATCGATGAGATCTATTCTTCTTACAAGAATAAAAAAAAATCCACTCCTTGAATGTCCATGAAGGGTCCTCCTTTTTGATGTCACACTGTGCATTGACTCTATCAAAAAACCCTTTCTCTTTCAATACAGGTTTTGAATGGATAATTGTATCTATAGAAGAACATTGTTTACTGCCCTGAGTTATTTTTTTAATTCTTCTTGTTGAAATATGAGACCTTGTATAAATAATTGCATACTATTTAATGTCAAAATAGTGTCTTCTTTAGTGTTTGATTAACATACATTCTCATAGAAGGAGGGGTGTCCACCAATGTTATTTCTTGACTACAAGCCTCTTCAATATAGGATCTGCCAAATTCTTCTTGTTTTGTATTGAGGTGATGATATCCCCTACTTTCCATATGAATACAAGAAATAGAAGTTCGGGAATTTTCCACAAGAGTTTTACATAATAAATTTGTTCTAGTACCAACTCTACACTTAATAGAAGTTGGTGGCCAACCTAGACCTCCTACCGGTATTTTGTTCATAAAATCCTCGTTTTATGTCTGATTAGAGTGATTCCAAAGCCAATTTAAAGTGAATTCATGTGGATACTTCTAGTATAAACAAGTTTTCAAAAAATTTTAATATGATATGCTAAAAATGATGAACAATTCACTGTTTGATAGAGCTGCTTGTGAATGTTTGACTAGACCAACAATCACTATTTGGGGTGTAACTTTTTCGTTAAAGATCCGATCATTGTGATTACACTTGGAGACTAAAGTAGATTCATTTTTATGTATCTATTAGAAACAGGCTTTTAAAACCATTAGGTTTTTAAAACCCTTAGTTTTTATATCACAAAATGTCTGATGAACAGACCTAGGAGGCATAGTTTTACTATGTTGATCTGAAGACATGTAGTCACTAAATGAGTCATAAATTTTTCATTTGACTTCCAAATGGGATGATTCAAATTTTGTTTCAAACTATACTTGAATATCTATCTCCCATATAAACAAGTTTTTAAAATAAGATGATTTTATATGTGAAATATGCCTATGAACAGTCAAGACCTAGAATTGTCACCATGCAATTTGTTTTTTTAACAAGCAGTTAGTATTTTGAGCATAAATTTTTCATACGATATTGGATTGAGGTGATTCAAATTGATTTGGAAACTAGATTCCAAGTTCTACATTTATTATAAATATCATGTAAAAATGTTTCCATTAGACCCCTCAAATCAAGGTTGTACTAACTCTGTCCTCAAAATTTCACTTGAGACCTAGTTTCTATTTTGATCATATCTTTTTGACTTGTGATCCAAATTGAAAATTTCAAAATGGATTTAAAAACTATATTTCAATAGATATATTATTTAAAAACATGTTTTCAAAATTATCCTATATGGTTACTCGAAATAAGATTGTCTTTACTGTATTTTGCCATGAAATCCTTTCAAATGACTATTGAACAATGATTTGAAGAGTTATTCATAAAATTTTGAAGCAAAAGTCTTATTTGTTTATTTATTCTATTCTATCCTACACTATTGTTGAAAAATAATTCATTCTCTCAAGTATAACAAAATTTCCAATGCATCTATAAGTAGACTCACATTCAAGTTTGAAAAACAAACTTTAATGAATGCTTGGACATGAAAAATTTGTTGATCATAAAGATTTGATGCTAAGGAATGTTGAAAAATGGAGTGGTGTTGTGGCCTAATGACTAATTGAAATGGAATTTTGAATTGATCTTAGTTTGCTTCACTCTCCTTAATTTTTATAGCACAAAGCTCTTCTTGTGGCACTTGTTCAAAATATTGAATGCACAAGGGATCTTGTGATATACATCCTAGAAAGTCTTCAATTTATGGCTATAATGTTTTATCTTCATTGCAGGTCATCCATGACTCATTGATTTCCTTAGAAAGATAACTAGAAGAAGCTTCTAGGTTCTCTTCTTGGGGATCCTCTTCATGGATATTTTGTTCCTCTTCTAACTTTTGAAATGAAGATTCATCCCTAGTGACCATTCTAAATTGTGGACAAGGATTTAGGAAGATCCTTGTGGGTGCATACCCTCCTTCTCTAAATGACTTCTTTAACATTCAAACTCAAATCTTTCATGGGAATACCTTGATGTGATTTTCATGTACTATTGTGTAATAATGAAGCATGCTTATCCTTCATTCACTTACACCTTCATAGTGTTGGCCAATGGCCTAACATTGATGCTTTGAAGAGTAATATAACCATCAGTACCTTAAACATCAATTCATTTATGTAGCATACACTAATATTTCAACCAAGCAAACTTTAAAAGACAAACAAGACAATGTGTGTTGTTATTCATGGTATGGAATGGAGGTTTGCAAGGTAAGTGGCAGTAAAGTATGGGTAATGGAGGTATTTATCCAATCAACAAAGGGGTTTTCGTAGCATTGTTTATGGAATATGAAATTCAACCACCATATTTATGAAAGTATAATTGCATTAGAGGAATGTCGGTCTCATGTTAATAGGTTTCCTATGATGTATGCATAGGAACCTAGTGCATAGACCATTTTGAATGTCCCATCAATATATATAATCTTAAGAAGGGTCATGACTTACTATGTTTACAAAAGTGAGGTATCCATGTGACCAAAACCTATAACCACTTCCTGAGCCTTTTAGTCTCCCAAATGGTGCTTCAGGGAGATAAATATTCCCTCTTGGGGCCACAAGTGCCCCCCATCTTTGGCAAGTACACTCTTTAATCAACGAAAATAGGTCAACCTTTTTCCCCTACTTAGCACCCAAGTAGCATGCTGCAAGTTGATTTTTACATGTTATTATGTGACATGTTTATCATAACTTTTCTATCCCCTCATGAACCTACAAATTAAAATGGAATTTATTCTTGACCTCCTAGCAATTTGCTCTCCAACACCTACAATTTTGGGTGTCCAAACACATATTTACAAAAAGGAGGTTACCAATTGCCCTTGATTAATGACTCAACAATTTACAACTCCTAACGGATAATTAAGTATGGTTTGCTCCTCTTCCCTTTTTAGATGACTAATTTCTATGTGATAAAGCTCTTGTATATGCTCTCTAGATTACTAGGTTTCTTATTTTCTTTGCACGTGCTCTTGGATTAATGTTGGGTGTCCATCTCCATCATCCTCTTCTCTCAAGGAGGCGTTGCCAAAAGTGTATCCTAGCTTCTTTGGTTATCATTTCGGCCTAGTCTCTTCATCTTTAGTTGGAGTGAGTGCATCTCATGGTGGTTGTGAATATCTCCCTTCTTGTTTCTATCAATCCTCCCTTCCAAATTGAACACAATGCATATTATAGTCCCTATTGATCCCATGCAGTCTGTTGAACACAATGGGAAGGAAACCAAAGAAAATAAAATCCTTCTTGATTTTGAGAAGGACCACTTGATCCCTCACATCATAGAGAAGAAGTCAGATAAGGATATGTATGATGCCTTGATTACTCTGTATTAGAGTGTGAATATTCTCTCAAAATGATCCTCAAGAACAATCTCACCACCACACACAAGTGACACAAACACAATGGCTAGCTACTTTATGAAGATAATTAATTTGAGAGATCAATTTGCAACAATTGGGATGAAGGTTGGGGATGTAGAGTTGGTGTCCATAACACCGAATGTGTTCTCTTCAACATGGGAAAATATTTGAGCAGGGTGTCTATTCTTGTGAGAATTTTCCCACCTTTGAGAAGCTGTAGGATGATTACATCCAAGAGGAGACAAGGCTAGAGACAATTTTAGCTAGAGTGGGGGAGATCCAAAAACTAGCCCTCATCGGGTTGGTGAGGATAGGAGGTAATAAAGGAGTACTCAAGAGGGGTAAAAAACACAAGGAGGAAGAATCAAGTTCTTCAATTAGGGGAAGAAATACTTGAGTCACGTGAAATGTTACAAGTGCCACAAGATGGGCCACTATGCATCTTAGTGTGTAGAGAGGAAGAAAGCTAAACACTAATAGAAATAGTTTACAAGGAGTGTAGAAGCTTCAACTGGAGTAGATGAGTTAGCATCCAGACTTGAGACAACTTATTCATGTTATTGTGCCTTTCTAGTAATTGGTTTGGGTGTAGGGTGGTTGTCCTATTTATATTCACGTGTCAGACAAAAAGAGAACTAAATTTGAACCATTGAGCATCAAAAGGGTATATTTGTTGGTTACAATGAGGCCTCCAAGGCTTACCGAACCTATATTCCAACTCATTGGAAGACAATGGTAATTTGAGATGTTAAATTTGATGAGAATGGATGGTCTTCAAGTCTCATGAGCCTCCCACAAAGGTTGAAGAGGGAGAGAAGCTTATTGTTCCAAAGGT
Source organism: Picea engelmannii (assembly GCA_009831015.1). NCBI lineage: Eukaryota > Viridiplantae > Streptophyta > Pinopsida > Pinales > Pinaceae > Picea > Picea engelmannii. Next base: position 123,541 of record ML782713.1, read on the forward strand.
TGATCTGAAAGAAGAGAAATCAAATTTGGTTTAGGAAGGTTCTAATTAAATAACATAGGCCTATTTACCCACTAGTTCATCTAGGAAGTTGAGATGGCTTACCAAAAGTTTGCAGGGGGCACATGAAGAAGTAGGAGAACCAAAATCTTCTTTCTAGATGAGTCATCCCCTGAAGAAGTTTCCTACTAATGTTGCACTGATGTCTTCTATCATTGATATAGAGCCTTCTAGCTCTCAGGAAGTAGCTAAAGAGAACATATGGTGGGATGCTATTACGGAGGATTATGATGTGTTGGAGACAGTTCCAAATCCCTTGCTTCCAAGCATGTAGATGTTGATGAAGTCTTCCTTGATCAAGGGATATACACCTTGAAGGTTCTAAAAGATTGAGATGTAGAGGGAGTGACTTGGCTTGGTGAAGAACACCTTCCTAACAAAAAGGGAGTGTTATCTTTACCTTCTTGATCAGAAGGTGTTCTCCTTCAATATTTGTGAAACAGTAATGATTAGATCCATTTTCCAGCACTAGATTCCTTACAAAAATGATTGTTGTTGAAGGAGGCCCACTAGTGTGAGTCTAATGTAGGTGCAACAATTATATACAGTTAGTGGTTAAAATCACATGCATGAATGTGCCATAGTTAGTCTTTAGCTTGCTATCTTTAGGAAGGTATAGTTGCATGGTGGCACATCCATGATTCATATTTAGTGATTGGAATCTATTGGATATGGTGTATGCATGCTATCTTCGGATTAGGCACATGCATATTTCCATAATTAGGGAGGGTGTCGATGTCAAGAGAGATAAGGCATTGCATGTTTGGTGCTCTATTTAGGGAAGGAAAAAATCCCAAGTCAGGTTGGGTAAACTATATGAGAAGACTTGAGTGGGCATTCTATTCTAGGAAACTCACTCATGCATGTGGGAGAATTAACCTATGCATTTAGGGCTAGGGTTTTCAAATATGGATTTTGGAGTATACTCCTATATTTCAGCCCTAATTGATTTTTTCAGCTATGGAAACTATGATTCATTGATTCTACCTGATTTGGGACATGTTACTGATCCTCCTTACTGGATCTGCCGATTAATAAAAAATACTTTTGTATTTATCTCTCTGACCTTTAAGACCAACTGTAATACATCGATTTCTTTCTCCATGCAGGAGCTAGCTAGTTGAATTTTCTAGAATATATGACCCATTGAAGTTTAAAACCTACATTTCTATGCTTGTTTCAATTTAGAACAAGTAAAACACACAATTCCCTCTCCTGGAAGTCCTAATGGCCCAATTCTTAAAGTTCTCATTCTCTTGTTCTCGATTGAACTCTAGGAGTTTCATAATATTGGCTTACCATTTTTTTTCTCATTCAAGTTTGTTTATGTTGCCTCTTTTTAATTGATTATCTTGCGAGAGTTGATTCATCATCTAGGACAGTTGGAAATTGGTCAGTTTTGTAACATCCCACTCTGGCGCACTGAGTGAACTTAGTCTTTGAGGACACTTACTCACAAGTGATCAATATTATTATGCTATTAAAACTTTTGATTTTGATTATGAGGCGTTATGGGTTGATGACATGTTGTTTTACTGCATTGACATAGACAAGTGGTATTGACTCGGTTTTACTGAGTGTGTAGGATTTTGGACCTCGAGGATGCAGAGGCATCGATGGAACCCCTTGGACTCCGGACTGAGTCGAGGAGTGTACCATTGGGGTGTGATTGTTTTACTATGATTTTAGTGCTTCTGATTAGATGATATGATATGGATATATTCTGACATGATTCGTTGATGATGCAGGTTTACAATAGCTTTCCGACTAGATTCACATGTGGAGTAAAGGGGTCACGCATGACTACCAGAGATGTTGAGGGAGAGGTGTGGACAATAGCCCTGCCACAACCTACTATTACTCCCGCCATGGCTTGAACTATAGGTTAACGTTTACCTAGTTCGAGAGGAACCACGATGTCGTGACGACAGACTGCGACAGTCGCTCACGATGATTCTAAGGGGCGCAAAATAAGGCGGGGGCCTTATTCCTTAGAGGCCCTTAGACCCCACAAGTTTACCTATCAGAGTATTGACTCCATGGGTTTTGATGTCTACCAAGTCAGTGAAGAGGCAAGTGGCACCCTTGGAGCACGTAGTGCGTCCTAAAGGGCACGTCGTGCAAGGGAAATAGATTACGGCGAGTGGCACCCTTGGAGCACCTAGTGCATCCTAAAGGGCACATTGAATTGTTGATGATAGATGAATGAACCTAGATGTCCTTAGTACGAATACCGTGTTAAGAATTTGAGAAAAAAAAGAAAACAAATTTCCCTATTAAAGTGTCACCCAGTACGAAAATTAAGGTCTAGGTCTAAATTATGCCAGCGGTAAAATTTTACCTATTTTTATAAAAATAAAATTATATATATATATATATATATATAATTAAATTAAAAACAAAATAAATAAACAATATGATCTTCGTTAAATCTTGTAACATGAAAGGAGTAAGAAATTTAATTTATTCATAAAAAATCTGTTGGAATAAAATTAAAGAAAAGGAAATTAATTGTTTTATTATTTTTGATAATTTAAATTATATTAATTAAAAGAGAAAAGGGAAAATCTAAAATACTAGTAAACTAGGAAAAGAGGTAAACATAAAAAAGGGGAAAAAGGGAATATAAGGGAAAAAGCGGAAAGTCAAAATTAGTAAAGTATCTACCATTTAAGAGCTTTCTAATTTAAACTGAACTAGCAATTTAATAGTGGGGAAAGTCATTAAAACCTGTAAGAGAATTTGCAGACACCTAGGAGTGATTCTAGGAGTGACTCTAGGGGATGAGGGAAATAAGAGAATTTAATTAATTAAAGAAATTAATTAATGGAGGAATGTAAGGGATGGGTGACACTTGTACGAAGAGGAATTTTTAGGAATTTATTTTTAAAAAAACTTAATTAAATGAGATTTTAGGAAAGTAAGGGACTACAAAACTCTATATAATGAAGGGAGGAGATGGAGGATGGAGTTTTTGGTTTGTGTAATGTTACGCTGCAGAAATATCTACTTGACTGACTTAACTTGTGGGAGTTGGGATACCCAGCTCGGTGAGGAGTGGTAGCTCGGCCTTGTGAGGTGAGTTGGGAGCTAGTCGAATCTCTGGATAGTGTGTGTGTGGCCCCTTTGTGGCTCGGGGGCTAAGGGGGAAGAAGAGTAACCCTAGCATTTCCTGGGAGGTACCGGTTAAGTCTCATCAATCAACAGGCGAGAGTTGCACTGAGCATGCAGGACGTCATTCAGAGTGGGAGATTAAGAAATGGTACGCTCTCTTCATTTGTGTATGATAGATTGTATTAGGACTTATTCTTTTATCTGTGTATTTAATGGAGAAGTAAACTGATTTATTTATTTTTTGTTTTTTTAAAATTGATGACTGAAACTTTTCTTAGCCTAGCTCAATGATTCATTGACTCCCATGGCCTTCGTTTTCCTGCATGTCTTGACCACCTCGTTGTGTTTGATTGTGTCCTTCGTGGTTGTTTATCCTTCATCCCTAGATCACCAGTCCTCGCCTGAGTAGTCGGCCAGGAGCTTGATCTACGGTCATCACCTTGGTGTTAAAATACCTATGGATCTCAATGCCCTACTTTTCTGTGCGAGGATGATGAGCGAAGGACACACCTGTTAGCCATCTACCCCATGGTTTCTCTTGCTTGATGGATGGTCATTGTGCCTTCCTGTATTGAGTACTTTTGTCACTGTTATAATTCCTATCCCCTAATTTTGACTCTGTGTTTAAGATTTTCCTGGATAGTTTAGCTCTGCGCTTAATGCTCTCCCTTGTGATTCTACTCTGCATTTTTCTCACCTCTCAACGAAAGATTTACCTGCCACGTAATAGGAATTTTCATAGATTTTAATGTAATGGTGGGGATTATTATGTTGACTACAAATTATTTTTCTTGCATAGGAAATCCGTCCCTCTACCTTGCTCGATTTTTATGCCTGAATTTATATGCTTGATTTCAAATTTATTGCCTGCATTTTAACGATTTTGAGTTTTATGCCTACGTTTTAACGATTTCGAGTTTTCTGCCTGTGTTTTATGATTTTGAATTTATGGGCCTGAGATTTTAAGTTGCATTGATATTTTATTTAGACTTATATGATGGAAATTACCCCAGGCGTTTAGTTGTTTCTCAGCTCCTTTTCTATCACCGTCTCGTGATGCGTAATGGACGGTTATAGGCATTCTACAACACTAAATTTTTGAGGGATAGCATATTGTAGTTGGCTGCATATTTTTTTTTTACATTGCCTGGCATCAATTTCATTATTATGACAACTTATTCCTTTATGTCAACCTCATCACAATTTTCCTCCTCACCGCGTTCCATTTGTAACCTGCTAGAGATAACGTTGCTTTTCCTATGTTCGAGTAGCGATTGGACTGTGAGAAAATCTCCACCTTATTAAATTGTTGACAACCAACATTCCTAAATCACTCATGAGCACCTCCACCTTCGTTTGATGAACCTCGAATACCAGCCTCTCTTTGTTTTCTTCTGGCAGCGAAGGATGCGTCTGTAATTTCGTTCCCCCCCCCCCTTTTTTTGGGGTGCTATCTACGACATATATTTAGCTGACTGTGTTGAGCCTTGTGATTTTAATTACTATCGTGGTCCAACTAAGTGCCACCTGGATTATCACCTTAGTTCGTATAAGTTGATTTTTCATGGATGGCTATTCTTCAATATAATAGAACTGCTTGTACTGTCAAAGATTTTATTGTTTTCATATGAATTTCCACGTTGCTTGACTTATTCCGACATTTCATTCAAACTATGTATGCATTAGTTAGTTAAATAATAAATGTTAATTAGTATCTTCTGTTTAAAAAAAAAAAAAAAACAATCTAAAATGTTTAAAATGTTGGGTTTTGATTAGCCCATTCAAAAGGAAGTAATAGATAAATGTTATTCATTAACAACCATTCATTAATTCCTAACAACAAGAAGTCCACTCTAGTATATAACAATGAAAAACATCATTGTGCTTTAATGGCCTAGCATGGCATTTAATTATACACAACAATAACTTTAATGTGCATTGATTAGATTGACAAGACTTTTAGTTACATAGGCAGGGTAGCATTAAAATCACATGAATGAGCATAGAAAGGGTCTTTATTGACCGCATACTAGGATTAAATTGGCATTCAATTTTCATTGAAATGGCACTCATTTATTGTCAACAACCACTTATATATATAGACCACCATTGCAATTAATCGCCAATAGATTTTTATATGTGATGGATATGCATGATGTAAGTAATACTATGGAAAGGATGATTGGATGATAATATAGACTTGCTCAATCTAAGTTTCATTTAATGATTGTACATTAATGACAAATTGTGGTTTAGACTTGCTAAGTAGATTTGTAATCAATGATTAAGTTTTTTAGTATTTATTGACTAGTTTGACTTGATGGTGGGTCAGGACCGTTACACATGGTATTAGAGTGGGTTCAACCCGTGACTTGGGATCGCTACAACTTTCGTTGATATGATTTGATTATAATGTTGCTAATTGATTTGACTTGTATTCGGCAAGTAATCATGGTTAGAGGATGCCGCAGAGGCAGATGATGGGGTGCTAGGGGAGGAGACATGATGCCTCTAGTAGCATCCACGCCTGAGGGATCTAACCCCCAGGGAGACGAGCAAGTTGTCGGACAGGAGAAGATAGCAGTTGGTGATGTTGTCGGAATGATGACATCTTTTCATCACATGTCTGAGGCACTAATCTTTTGTTTGGACAGAGACGAGGCCAGGGTGCCGACACCCACTAAGGTTCCATCGCACGCTCCAGTCAGTACTGGTATCATTCACCGTGAACTCGAGAAGGTCAAATTTATCGAGTTCTTTGGTGCCCCAGACGAAACAGCCGTTGAGGCATGGTTGGAGAACATGGCGATGTTCTTTGCACTTCACAATTATACCTCCAACATGAAGGTTCGCATGGTGGTATTTCAACTAAAGGGGGGCTCTCTTCTATGGTGGAAGACACTCCTACCGTAGCTGAACGTGGCCATTGAAGATGTGTCATGGGGACTATTCGAGGAATGGTTTTGAGAGAGGTACCTTTCAGAGGAATTCAGTGAGCGTCATATCAATGATTTCAACGCCTTACGACAGGGTGGTTGTACGGTGCCTGAGTACGAGGCCCATTTTATGGAGCTTCTCTGGTATGCTCCGCACCTTAACACTGAGAAACTTAAGGTCAACAGGTTCATGTTCGGCCTTAATGACAACATACGTGCAAAGGTCAGGATTTTGATGCCTCAAACTTTGCATGATGTCGTCTAGAAGGCCCTCATAGTAGAGGAGGATCTTATTAGTGGGGGTCAGACCAGCACTCCAGTGAGACTAGCAGGGCAGGTGTCATCTAGAACACAACAGCATCAAAAACTAGCTAGACATATGTTGGGATATCGTGGCTTCTAGAGGGGATCCACCTTCACTACACCTTGGCGACCGACGCCTCAATAGCAGACACCTTATCGGGGACCATGACATCAGTAGCAACGTTGACCACAACAACAACAATTTAGGCATGTTCAGCAGAATAGACCAGGATTCCAGGCCGGTGGGCCGTCATCTTCTAGTTTAGGTACCACGACTACTGGGCTGAAGAAGGGGTGTTGGATGTGTGGGGAGACACACTACCAGCACGACTGCTCAGTGGATAGGACTAGAGCGTCTGGATCAGCCAGACCCAATACTGTGGGAGATATGGGCAAGGCCCATTGGATTCATGCAGTGGTGAATAACCGCCAGGCAGAGCACCAGTCAACTGTGCTCAAGACGAAAGATAACCTTGCTGACCAAACCCTTAGTATTTTGATAGATCCCGCTGCTACCGAGAGTTTCAATTCTGGTGCAACACTAAAAAGGATTAAGGTAAAGACAATCGAACATGATGAGTTTAGCTTCATAGAGATGGCCTCGGGAGCCAAGCAAAGGGTTAGAGGAAAGGTTACGGGTTGTATTCTCAACCTGGGAGATTTTTTCAACAAGGTCAACCTGTACGTCACGATCTTAGGATCTTATGATGTCGTGATTGGTATGGACTGGTTGGAATCGCATGAGGCGATACTCAACTGTAAGACAAAATGGTTGATCTTGGTCGATGACGAGGGATGGAGACGTGTGATTGTAGGATGGAACCAAGGAGTTTCCCTGAGGTTCATCTCTTCCTTGCAACTTCAGAAGAGAATGCGCAAGGGGTCCAATCTTTATGCGATCCTTGCGTTAAATGAGAAGGGAGTAGTAGAAGGTCTAGAACACCTTTCGGCGGTGAGAGAGTTTGCAGACGTATTTCCTGAGGAGTTACCTAGGATTCTGCTGGAGAGGGAATTGGAGTTTACTATATACCTAAAACCTGGAACTGAACCGATAGCGAGAATGCCTTATCGGATGTCAACCCCAGAATTACAAGAGTTAAGAATGAAACTAAAAGAATTGTTGGACCTGGGACTGATACGTCCAAGTGTGACACCATGCAGGGGTGCGCCGGTTATTTTCATACGAAATAATGATGGGTCATTGAGGCTCTGCATTGACTACTGTCAATTGAACAAGGCCACGATCAAGAATCAGTATCCATTGTCGAGGATTGATGATCTATTCGATCAAATGAAGGGCACAACGGTGTTCTCAAAGATCAACTTGTGATCAGGATACCACTAGTTACAGATTAAGGAAGATGACGTCCCTAAGACCGCCTTTAAGACAAGGTTTGTACATTACGATTTTATTGTTTTACCGTTTGGGCTGACAAATGCCCCAGGGGTATTTATGAGTTTGATGAACGGGGTGTTCCGCGAGTACTTGGAAAATTTCATCCAAGTATTCATTGGCGATATTTTGATCTACTCTCGGACGATGGAGGAGCATGAAAATCACTTGCACTTGGTACTACAATGTCTGTGAGAACACAAATTGTATGAGAAGTTATCCAAATGCTCTTTTTATCAATTGAAGATTCACTACTTAGGGCATGTCATCTCCGGCGAAGGCATCATCGTGGATCTAGCAAAGGTCGAGGCTACTATGGAATGGCCTGCGTCGATGAATGTGTTAGCAAATATTTAACAGACAGTGAATGCTTGTCATTAATGGCATGTACAACAATGAAGATGACATGAGTATAGAAAGTATGTAATATATGGGAATTATGAGAAGATGTTGCAGAGAATATTCGATTAAGCTCAGAAGAGATAGTGCAGAGGATTGTTGGTAGATCATTGGTGGCAAGATCAGAGTAAGCGGAAAAAAGTAAGCTTGGGAGGAGAAGCAACATTTCTGATCATTGGATCCCATTTACAATTCCCAATGACCATCAGATCAAGTGTTGATCAGGACTGTTGATCCCACACCATTTCGGGGTTTCGCGAATCGCGACTTGGAGAGGTAAGAAACATAACCACTAAAATCACGATATGCGAAATCGCGATTTAATCATAACCATCAGATCGAGGTTTTTTCTGGACCGTTGATCCAGCTCCATCTTGGAGCTTCGCCTATCGTGACTTGGAGAGGCAAGAAACATAACCACTGAAATCGCGATTTAATCGCAGCTGTCAGATTGAGGTTTGTTCTGGACCGTTGATCCAGCTCCATCTTGGAGCTTCTCCTATCGCGACTTGGAGAGGCAAGAAACATAACCACTGAAATCGCGATATGCGAAATCGCGATTTAATCATAGCCGTCAGATCAAGGTTTGTTTTGGACCATTGATCCAGCTCCATCTCAGAGCTTCGCCTATCGCGACTTGGAGAGGAAAGAAACATAAACACTGAAATCGTGATATGCAAAATTGCGATTTAATCGCAACTGTCAGATCCAGGTGTAATCTAGACCATTGATCTGACTCCATTTTGGAGTTTCGCGAATCGCAACTTTGAGAGGCAAGAAACATAACCACAACAACGCCGAAATTGCGATATGAGAAATTGTGATATGATCTAAGCCATTGAATTAAGATCATATCTAGATCGTCGAATCATAGGACAAGTCGCTAACTTGGAGTCAATGGAGCATTGTGTGGAAACTCGCGAGATGCGAGATCGTGATAAGATATGGATCGTCGAATCAATGGAGATCTCAACTGTTGATCAAACTTGATGAAGTTTATAAACTCGAGAAATACAAAGCGCCTTATGGCACAGCCTATGTTCACCGCTGGTGGTCACGAGAAGGGAAGGATTCAGTTCAAATAAGCTCCATTTCGAGGTTTCGGGGATCGTGACTTGGATATTCGAGATGCCTCATCTCCAGATTCACAAAATGCGAATTTGCGAAAAGCACTTTATGTATAAGCGCTTGGTCATGGCCATGGTCATATAGAGGAAGGAGCTAGCGTAGAAAAGATTTGTATCGGAGCTTCGGAGATTGCGACATGAAGTGTCGAGACACTTCGCCACAGGAATGCCGAAATGCCAAAACCCAATTTAAAGGAAATATTAATAAATTTCATCCAACGGTGCAGATAAAATTGAATATGATTGGAGGTCTACTGTTCTCTCTCACAGTTAATTCATCAGTTACGAATCAGTTAGAAAAACTGATTCATGATTCCTGATAGGTTGGTGTTTTAGTTGCTTAGACGATTTTTCTTTTTCCTAAGAAGATGCGAAGTGTAACCGCTATGGGAGTGGTGCATAAAAGAAAAAGAGACAAACTGTGTGTGGTTGGTTGTTCTGGACGAAAAAGGAATTAAACTGTAAGAAAGGGAAAATCACAGGATGCGCAGTGTGAGACTGAAAATGTGTGCAGTGTGAGATAAAAATCAGAGAAGAGTAACAGATGAGGAATAGACCTAAAGTAGAGCAGAATGACGAAACAAGTTGAAGCAGAGAGGAATTCCAGAACAAATAAAGGAAGAGAAAAATTGCAGAACAGTTAGAAGAAAACTAGATTTGCAGAACAGAGAAGAAGTGGTAAAAATCGATTTATCTGTGTAGTTGGTTATTTATTTATTCATTTATATTCCAGGGTGGTTGGGAGGTGCTAGGGAGGACTTTTGTCCTCAAATGTTTAAGTGGGAGCTTGAACACAAGGATTTGTAGCTTCCATCTGGTTGCAGCCAGAGAAACCAGGGTGGCAGGGTGGTGCAAGGGAGAACAAGTGTTCTCAGTTATACAGGTTGGAGCCTGTGTAACTAGAATTTGGTGCTTCCATCCAGTTGGTGATGGAACATTAGGGGAGTTGGTGCTTCCTTCTAGTGGGTTCTAGAGAAACAAGAGATTCGGTGCTCTCAAACAAGTTGCAGCTTGTAAAACAAAGGTAGCAGCCTCACATTGAGTTCGTGCTCAATTATAGATGATGTACAGAACTTTAAAGATTGCCTATCATTTCGAAGAAGACGAGGTTTTCTCTCATTATGGGTTTCCTCGTGAAAATATGTCTCTATGTATATCTTATGTGTGATTGATGTTCATTACTTTTATTGTCCATATGTTGTATAATGTTGATGATCATTTGAAGAAAAATTAAGAATGTATTAATAGACTTGAAATTGTTTAAGCACAATAACAACTAATTCACCCCCCCCTCTCAGCTATCTTAGTAATTTCAACAATTGGTATCAGAGCGGGTTCCTTTTATTCAAAGGTAGATCTATAAGTTTAAACATGACAAGTCATGAAGGGACTTCAGCCTCTAAGCCCCCTTTGTTTGATGGAACAAATTTTGCCTTCTGGAAGATTAGAATGAGAACATACTTAATGGCCTTGGGTGTTGATGTTTGGGATGTAGTAGAAACTGGATATACAAAGCCTGTTGTGCTAGCCTCCAAGGACGATAAGTTAGATTTTAGTTTTAATGCTAAGGGAATGAATGCTATCTTGAATGGACTTGTTGAAGCTGAGTTTGTAAAGGTGATGCATCTTGAAATTGCCAAAGCAATGTGGGGTAAACTTATTAGCAATTATGAAGGAAATGAGAAAGTAAAATATGTCAAACTTCAAACATATAGATTGAAATTTGAACAACTAAAGATGAATGAAGATGAAATAGTTAGCAAGTATTTTTTAAGAGTTGAAGAACTTGTGAATGCCATGAAGGGTCTTGGTGAGAAGTTTGACGAATCATTCTTAGTTCACAAGATTTTAAGATCTTTGCCTGATAAATTTAATCCAAAAGTCTCTGCAATAGAAGAATTAAGTGATCTTAAAACTCTGTCCATTGATCAACTCCTAGGAACTCTAACTGCATATGAAATGAGAATTAACAAAGATAAATCCAGTACTAGAGAAGCATATTTTAAAGTAGACAAGAATACTGATTCAGAATTAGATGATATTGAGGTAAAATTTGTGAGAAGGTTAAAGAAACGATTAGGAAAATATCAAGGTAAGTTTCCCTTCAAATGCTTTAATTGTGATAATATAGGTCATTTTTGTTCTAAGTGTCCCCATCAGAAAAAGGACCAGAACTCTGATGATGAAAAGAAGTACCAATTCAAGAAATATAGTAAGAAGAAAAACTTGGTTGAAAATAATGACAATTCCTCATAAGACACCAACAATGACTCTTCCTGTGAAGATAAGGTAAATGAATTCATGCTTATGGCCAAAGAGGATTATGATAATAAAATCATAGGCAATGATGATAATGACGAAGAAGGTGTGGTTGATATGGAAGGAGAACTGATCAGTGCACTAGAAGAAATTGATAGACTCATAATTAAGAACAGAAAGCAAAAACAATTGTTGACACAGTTCGAGAAAGACAGTAAAAAACCTAATGAAGACTTTTCTCTACTGAAAGTGGAATGAGAAGAGGCAAAGAAAATAGAAGACATACTGAAACAACAATTGTCAAAGAAGAAAGTCAGGTGTGAAGCCTTAGAAGAAGAGATAGTAAAAACCAGAAAAGAAATGGAGAATTTTAAAGGATTGTATCACCAAAATCTGCCAAGTATTAAAGCCTCAGAAGGATTAACCTCCGTTCTAAATCAACAAAGAAATTCAAAATTGAAAGATGGATTGGGATATGAAGAAGGATCAAGTAGTGATCATTAAAGTAATATAGAAACTATCAAGTTTGTCAAATCCTCAAACATTGACAACAGTCGCTCTGTAGAAACAAAGAAGGAAAATCAGCCACCAAGAAGGAATGGAAGAAAAAGCACTAGAAATGAATTTGTAGATCAGAAAGATTATCGGCATGAAAGAAATCGACCTCCTCAAAGAAGACAACTTTTTTCAAGGTACAAAGATTTTTTCTATGGTTATTGTTTTTTCTGCTCTAATTTTGGTCATAAAGCTATAAACTACTCTTTAAGATTTATATATGAACAATCAAGATATTCAATGAATAACTATCTTCCACAACAAAGATTGAAAGAGCCAAGCAACAAACAATCACAGACTATAAATCATGTGATGACTGGGAGAAGGACACAGGTGAAATGCAACAACAATTATAACCATAACAATCGTTATGATCTATTATTCAGTGAACCAAAATGTTACAACTGCCATAATTATGGACATAAAGTTGCCAACTGTCACTTAAAGAATTACAAGTCAGATTTGATCCACACTACTGAAAATGTCAAAGTTTTGAAGAAGAAAGTAGATGACAAGTGTGGATTAGTGCTATCAGCCCAAAGAAAAAAGAATCCCTGATATATTGACAGTGGATGCTCCAAAGACATGACTGGAGACAAAAGTAAGTTTCTAACTCTAAGTAATAGCAAATTAGGGAATGTAACTTTTGGAAATGATGCACCAGGAAAGATAAAAGGTAAAGGAATTGTAAGTTTGAGTAGTGGCAAAAGGAAAGCTCAAGATGTGTTGTTCGTAGAATGTTTGAAACATAATCTTCTTAGTGTCAGTCAAGTCTGTGACTGAGGCTGTGATTTTTTTTTACCTCTAAAGACAATAGAATCAAATCTATAGATTCAAGACAACTAGTTGCAAAAGGTATAAGAACATAAAACAATGTCTATGTATTAAAAGAAGAAAAAGAAGAATGTCACTTAAGAAAATATGATGAAAGTTGGTTGTGGCATAGGAGACTTGGTCACCTAAATTTTGATCACATAATCAAACTCATAAACAATGGGCTAAAATATCTTCCAAAGATATCAAAGCCATATGACTCTGTTTGTAAACACTCTCAGATAGGAAAGCTTACTCGCACTCAGTTCAAATCTAAAAACTTTCCTTCAATAGAAAAACCTCTCTAGTTAGTACATATGGATCTATGTGGACCATCAAGGAAAGAAGGTACATGAAAACAAAATTATTTTATGTTGATTATTGATGACTATTCTAGACTAACTTGGGTTTCCTATTTGAAAGAAAAATCTGAAGCATTTGAAAAATTCAAAGTGTTTAAGGATTTGACTGAGAATCAAACAGGAAAAAGATTAAAGGCAGTAAGGTCTGATAGAGGAGGAGAGTTTAGTTCAGGGAACTTCAAAGAGTTCCGTGATAAACATGGGATCAAAAGAGAGTACACAATTCCAAGGACTCCACAGCAAAATGGAGTTGTTGAGAGGCAGAACAGGTCAGTACAGAAAATGGCAAGATCAATGATGAATGAAAGGAACATACCTTAGACATATTGGGTGGAAGAAATTCATACATTTGTTCATATCCTTAACAAAGCTCATCTCAGGCCACACAATGACAAGACTCCTTATGAACTATGGTTTGGAAGACCTGATTTAATCAAGCATTTTAAAGTCTTTGGGAGTAAATGTTATATCAAGAACAATGATGAAAATATTGACAAATATGATGACAAGGTTGATGAAGGTATCTTCTTGGGTTATGCTACAAATAGTAAAGGGTACAAATGATACAATAAGAGACTGCATAAACTAGTTGATTGTATAGACATAAAAGCTGATGAAGAAATCCCGGTCAAGAATGTAGGCAGTGCTGAACCAAGAACAGTAGATATAGTTGAAGATGAAGATGAACAGGTCCAAGGGTCAGAAAGAGAAGAATCTGAATTAGATGAAGACACAAATACTTCAACTGACACAAATCAGCAGAAAGAAGCAAAATCACCTCTCGAAATTGTTAAAAAGAATCATCCTGAAAATCAGATAATTGGAGATATAAATAAAGGAGTTTAGACAAGAAGGAAATTAATTAAAGACTCAGAACAATATCAAGTTACGTTTTTATCTATGACTGAACCTAAAAATTTAGATGAAGCCAACAAGCATGATGATTGGATTAGAGCTATGAATGAAGAACTAGATTAGATTGAGAAGAACAATACATGGGAGCTTGTCCCTAGACTTGAAGATAAAAATATAATAGGTTCCAAATGGGTGTTCAAGAATAAAATGAATGAAAAAGGGCAAGTTGTTAGAAATAAAGCCATATTGGTCTGTAAAGGATATGCACAAGTTGAAGTTCAAGACTTTGATGAAACTTTTGCACCAGTGGCAAGATTGGAAGCCATCATAATGTTTCTTTCTTATTCATGTCATAAAAAATTTAAAGTTTATCAGATGGATGTTAAGTCAGCATCTCTTAATGGAGATCTAGAGGAAGAAGTATATATGTTGGAACTTGAAGGATTCTCATTGACAAATAATCCTAATTATGTTTGTAATATGAATAAGGCCTTATATGGACTAAAACAAGCACCACAAGCTTGGTATTATAGACTGGACAAATTTTTACAAGAAAAAGGGTTCAAGAAAGGTATTGTTGATAGTAACATTTACATTAAGTCTGAAGGTGATAATTTACTAGTTGTTTTGGTTTATGTAGATGATATTATTTTTGGCTGTACTAATGAATCATCTGTCTAGTGGTTTGCTAACTCTATGAAAACATAATTTGAAATGTCCATGATAGGAGAACTGTCATATTTTCTTGGCTTACAAGTAAAACAAAGTTCTGCAGGAATATTTATTTCTCAAGAAAAATATTTGAAAGAGATGTTGAAGAAATTTCAGATGGAAGATTCCTCT
>ML782713.1:138606-204578 GCA_009831015.1 Picea engelmannii
CCTTCTATACATCACATCATCTTGTCCCGATATAATGCAAGATGTTGGAATGGTAGGTCATTATCAGTCTTCTCCTAAACAAAGTCATTTGGTAGCTGTCAAAAGGATATTTAAATACTTGAAGGGAACAATGACTTATGGTCTATGGTATCCCAGAAATCATAACTTCCAGTTAACTGCTTATTCAGATGCAGATTGGGAAAAATGTGTTGATGAGAGAAAAAGCACCAGTGGAGGAGCATTCTTTCTGGGTGACTCATTAGTTGCATCTCTTAGTAAAAATAAAGGATCCATTTCATTATCCACTACAGAGGCAGAATACATTGCTGCTGCTACTTGTTGCACACAAATTTTATGGATGATACAAACTCTTGCAGATCTGAAGATAACTTACATTGATCCCATTCCAATTCACTGTGATAACACCAGTGCGATTAGTGTCTCCAAGAATCTTATTCTTCATTCCAAGACTAAGTATATTCCAATAAAGTACCATTTTCTCAGAGAACAAGTTACAAACATAATTGTTCAACTGAATTATATACCTTCTATAGAACAGATTGCATATATATTTACAAAACCATTAGTGGAAACCCCTTTTGGATATTTTCGTCAAAAGTTCAGGGTTATAATTTCTTGTGTCTAATCTGTTCACCTGGTCAGGGAGAGTACTTATTGAATATCTGGTGTAGTTCCAAGATGCTCATAGTTGACAGGGAGAGTATGTTTTGCAACATTTCAGGGGGAGCATGTTTCTTCTTTGACATTGATGTCAAAGGGGGAGAAAAGAGTCTGGGAGGAGAGTCTGAATGCATGTGGGTGCTTGTGTTTCCATCATTGCCAAAGGTTGTAATTGTTGAAAAATATTTAACAGACAGTGAATGCTTGTCATTGATGGCAAGTACAACAATGAAGATGGAATGAGTACAAAAAGTATGTAATATATGGGCATTATGAGAAGACACTGCAGAGAAGATTTGATTAAGCTCATAAGAGATAGTGCAGAGGATTGTTGGCAGATCATAAATGGAAATATCAGAGTAAGCGGAACAAAGTAAGCTCGGGAGGAGAAGCAACATTTCTGATCATTGGATCCCATTTACAATTCCCGATGACCATCAGATCAAGTGTTGATCGGGACTATTGATCCCATGCCATTTCGCGGTTTTGCGAATAGTGACTTGGAGAGGCAAGAAACATAACCACTGAAATCACGATTTAATCGTAGCCGTCAGATTGAGATTTGTTCTGGACCGTTGATCTAGATCCATCTCGGAGCTTTGCCTATCGCGACTTGGAGAGGCAAGAAACATAACCACTGATATCACGATATGTGAAATCGTGATTTAATCATAGTCGTCAGATCGAGGTTTGTTCTGGACCGTTGATCCAGCTCCATATCAGAGCTTCGCTTATCACGACTTGGAGAGGCAAGAAACATAACCACTGAAATCATGATTTAATCACAGCCGTCAGATCGAGGTTTGTTCTGGACCATTGATCCAGCTCCATCTCAGAGATTTTCCTATTGCGACTTGGAGAGGAAAGAAACATAACCACAAAAATTGTGATATGCGAAATCGTGATTTAATCACAACCGTCAGATCAAGGTGTGATCTGGACCATTGATCCGACTCCATTTCGGAGTTTCGCGAATCACGAGTTGGAGAGGCAAGAAACATATCCACAAGAATGCTGAAATTGCGATATGATCTGAGCCATTGAATTAAGATCAGATTTTGACCGTCAAATCAGAGGACAAGTCACTGACTCGGAGTCAACATAGCATGGTGTGGAAACTCACGAGATTCAAGATCGCGATAAGATCTGGATCATCGGATCTATGGAGATTACAACTGTCAATCAGAATCGATGAAGTTTATAAACTCGGGAAATATGAAGCACCTTTTGGCACAGCCTATGGTCACCGCCGGTGGTCACGAGAAGGGAAGGAGTCAGTTCAGGTAAGCTCCATTTCAGGGTTTTGGGGATCGCAACTTGGAGAGTTGAGATGCCTCATATCCAGATTCATGAAATGCGAATTCGTGAAAAGCACTTTATGCATAAGTGTTTGGTCATGGCCATGGTCATATAGAGGAAGGAGCTGGCACAAAAAAACTCTATATCAGAGTTTTGGATATCGCGACATGAAGTGTCAAGACACTTGGCCACAGGAATGTCGAAATGCCGAAACCCGATTTAAAGGTAAGATTAATAAAGTTCATCCAATGGCGCAGATAAACTTGAATATGATCGGAGGGCTATTGTTCTCTCTTATAGTTAATTCATTAGTTACGATTCAATTAGCCAAACTAATTCATGATTCCTGATCGGTTGGCGTTTCAGTTGCTCAGACAGTTTTTCTTTTTCTTAATAAGATGTGAAGTGTAACTGTTGTGGGAGTGGTGCATAAAATAAAAAGAGACAGATTGTGCGTGGTTGGTTGTTCTGGACGAAAAAGGAATTAAACTGTAAGAAAGGGAAAATCACAAGATGCGCAGTGTGAGACTGAAAATGTGCACAATGTGAGATAAAACTCAGAGAAGAGTAACAGATGAGGAATAGACCTGAAGCAGAGTAGAATGATAGAACAAGTTGAATCAGAGAAGAATTGTAGAACAGATAAAGGAAGAGAAGAATTGTAGAACAGTTAGAAGAAAACCAGATTTATAGAATAAAGAAGAAGTGGTAAGAATCGATTTATCTATGTAGTTGGTTTTTTATTTATTCATTTATATTCCAGGGTGGTTGGGAGGTGCTAGGGAGGACTTTAATCCTCAGAGGTTCAAGTGGGAGCTTGAACATAGGGATTTGTAGCTTCCATCTTGTTGCAACCAGAGAAACTAGGGTGGCAGGGTTGTGCAAGGGAGAACAAGTGTTCTCTGTTATACAAGTTGGAGCCTGTGTAACTGGAAGTTGGTGTTTCCATCCAGTTGGTGCTGGAACATTAGGGGAGTTGGTGCTTCCTTCTAGTGGGTGCTAGAGAAACAAGAGAGTCGATGCTCTGAAACAAGTTGCAGCTTGTAAAACAGAGGTAGCGGCCTCACATTGAGTTGGTGCTCAATTATAGATGTTGTATAGAACTTAAAAGACTACTTATCATTTCGAAGAAGAAGAGGTTTTCTCCCTTTATGGGTTTCCTCATGAAAATCTGTCTCTGGGTATATCATATGTGTGACTAATGTTCATTACTTTTATTTTCCATATGTTGTATAATGTTGATGATTATTTGAAGAAAAATTAAGAATGTATTAGTAGACTTAAAATTGTTTAAGCACAATAACAACTGATTCACCACCCCCTCGCAGTTGTCTTAGTAATTTCAACAGAATGTCTCAGAAGCATGTAGCTTCATGGGTTTAGTAGGATACTATCGACAGTTCATTGATTGATTTTCGAAGATAGCAAATCTGATCATGAAGATGTAGAAGAAGTACAAGAAGATTTTTTGGACCGAGAAATGCGCGGAAGCATTTCGGAGGCTCAAGGAGTTGTTGAAAACAACACCGATACTAAAGGTCCTTGACATGGAAGTGGACTTCTTGGTATGCACTGATGCATCCAAGGAAGGCTTAGGCGGAGTCTTGATGCAATACGGACGTGTGATCGCTTACATCTCGAGGAAACTGAGAAGGCATGAGGAGAACTATGTGACGCATGATTTGGAATTGTTAGCCATCGTTTATTCCTTGAAGGTTTGGAGACACTACCTTGTTGGACAAAAAAATGAACTAAAGACTGACCATTGTGGACAACAACACATATTTACACAAAGCGACCTGAACGCGCAAAAACGTCATTGGTCAGAATTGCTTAGTGAGTACGACTTCGAGATTACTTACATAAAAGGAATAGTGAACTAAGTGGTAGACACATTGAGTCAGAGACCACATATCTTTTCGGTGCTGCCTCTTCAGATCAATCTACGTGAGCAGATTCTAACTTTATAGCATGACAATGACTAGTACAAAGAGGTCGAGGGTTTTATCAGAAAAAACACAATGATGGTACCACGATTTGAAGGATTTTCATTTGATAGCGATAGTTTATTGAGGTTTAAAAATCAGATCTACGTACCAACGAATGACGAGTTGAGAATGATGATCCTAAGCGAGGCTCAAAGAGAAGTTTACATGGCTCACCCAGGAGTCATGAAGATGAGGGAAAACCTTAAACCCTTATTCTTCTGGAAGGGAATGAAGGCAGACATAGTCAACTATGTGGCCAACTGTCTAGAATGTCAGCAGGTAAAGGCTAAACATAGACACCCAGCAGGATTACTACAACCAAACACTATTCTGGAATCGAAATGGGAGGTTATTTTGATGGATTTTATTGTTGGATTGCCTTTGATGGCAAGGAGACATGACTCGATTTTCGTACTAGTAGACACTCTAACGAAGAGTGCTCACTTTATTCCTATGCGTACCACATATCAGGCACCTAACATAGCTAGAGTTTTCATCAATGAGATTGTGAGGCAGCATGGCGTGCCTAAGAGGATTATATCCGATTGAGGATCGATGTTTACTGGACGATTTTGGATGATTTTCCAAGAGGCCTTGGGAACCCAACTTAACTTTAGTATTGCGTATCACTCGAAGATTGACAGGCAGACCGAATGAACAAACTAGACCTTGGAGGACATGTTGCGCATGTACGTAATGGACCAACAAAAGCGTTGGGAAGAATTCTTGCCACTGGTGGAATTTTCTTATAACAACAGTTACCAGAGCACCATTAAGATGTGGCCTTTCGAGTTTCTTTACGGGCGACCATGTCGGATGCCTTTGAGTTGGGATCGGCTTGAGGATAGGGTCCTAGTGGGACCAGAAGTGATCCAAGAAATGGAAGAGAAAATGCAAACAATAAGACAAAGGATTAAAGAAGTGCAGGATCAACATAAGAGTTATGTCGACACGCATCGTGTTGACCATAGTTACGAGGTTGGTGATCAAGTCTTCTTACGGGTTAAAATGCATAAGAGTTCGATCAATTTTGAAAGGGAGCTAAACTCTCTCCTAGGTTCATGGTATCTTTCGAGATAGTGGAGAGAAAGGGGCCAATGGTCTATCAGCTAGCCTTGCCTGATTCCTTAAGGCGTATGCACAATGTTTTTCATGTATCTGTTTTGAGACATTATATTAGTGATCCTACATATGTTATTGACATGAGTTCTTTGTAGGTGTCAGACGAGGGGGCACTCACGGCTGAGCCGATATGCATCTTGGATCATCACATTCGACAGCTACGACGTCGAACGATAGAGCAGGTCAAGGTCCAGTGGGACAACTATAGTCCGCACTCAATGACCTGGGAGGACGCATATGATATGCGCAAACAATTTCCATTTTTGTTTGATAGATAGACTTATGATACTGTGATATACTTATTTCGACATTTTTACTATGAAATTTTGGGATGAAGTTTAGACCAAGAGGGGGTGTATGTAACATCCCGCTCTGGCACACTGAGAAAACTTATTCTTTGAGTACACTTGCTCGCAAGTGATCCGAATTATTATGCTATTAAAACTTCTGATTTTGATTATGAGGCGTTATGGGTTGATGATGTCTTGTTTTATTGCATTGACATAGACAGGTGCTATTGACTCGGTTTTACTGAGTGTGCAGGATTTTGGACCTTGAGGATGTAGAGGCATCGATGGAACCCCTTGGACTCTGGACCAATTCGGGGAGTGTACCATTGAGGTGTGATTGTTTTACTGTGATTTTAGTGCTTATGATTAGATGATATGATATGGATATATTCTCACATGATTCGTTGATGATGCAGGCTGACGATATCTTATCGACTAGACTCACATGTGGAGTAAAGGGGTCATGCACAACTACCAGAGATGTTGAGGGAGAGGTATGGACAACAACCCTGCCACAACCTACTAGCACTCACGTCGTGGCTCGAACTGTAGGTTAACGTTTACCTAGTTCGAGAGGACCCACGATGTCATGAGGGCAGATTATGACATTCGCTCACAATGATTCTAAGGGGCGCGCAATAAGACGGGGGCCTTATTCCTTAGAGGCCCTTAGTCTCCCACAAGTTCACCTGGTGGAGTATTGACTAAAAATTCGAATTAAGGTCGCCTGGTGGAGTATTGAGGATGAATAACGTGTTAAGAATTTGAAAACAAACAAACAAACAAACAAATTTCCCTATTAAAATGTCGCCCAATACGAAAATTAAGGTCTAGGTCTAAATTATGCTAGTGGTAAAATTTTACCTATTTTTATAAAAAAAAATTTATATATATATATATATATATATATATATATATATATATATATATATATATATATATATATATATATATATATATAATTAAATTAAAAACCAAATAAATAAAGAGTATGATCTTCGTTAAATCTTGTAACACGAAAGAAGTAAGAAATTTAATTTATTCATAAAAAATATGTTGGAATAAAATTAAAAAAAAGGAAATTAATTCTTTCATTATTTTTGATAATTTAAATTATATTAATTAAAAGAGAAAAGGGAAAAATGGTTAAATTACGCACCTGCCTTTTTTATTTCTAATTAAAAAGGGGAAAGAGGGAAAATCTAAAATATTAGGAAACTAGGAAAAGAGGTAAACATAAAAAAGGGGAAAAAGGGAACATAAGGGAAAAAGCGGAAAGTCAAACTTAGTAAAGTATCTACCATTTAAGAGCTTTCTAATTTAAACTGAACTAGCAATTTAATAGTGTGGAAAGTCATTAAAACCTGTAAGAGAATTTGGGAACACCTAGGAGTGATTCTAGGAGTGACTCTAGGGGGTGAGGGAAATAAAAGAACTTAATTAATTAAAGAAATTAATTAATGGAGGAATGTAGGGGATGGGTGACACTTGTATAGAGAGGAATTTTTAGGAATTTATTTTCAAAAAAACTTAATTAAATGAGATTTTAGGAAAGTAAGGGACTACGAAACTCTATATAATGAAGGGAGGAGATGGAGGATGGAGTTTTTGGTTTGCGTAACGTTATGCTGCAGAAATATCTACTTGAATGACTTAACTTGTGGGAGTTGGGATACCCAGCTCGGTGAGGAGTGGTAGCTCGACCTTGCGAGGTGAGCTGGGAGCTAGTCAAATCTCTAGATAGTGTGTGTGTGGCCCCTTTGTAGCTTAGGGGGCTAAGGGGGAAGAAGAGTACCCCTAGCATTGGTTGGGAGGTACCGATGAAGTCTCTCCGGTCAGCAGGCGGGAGTTTCACAGAGCGTGCGGGATGTCATTCAGAGCAGACGATTAGGCAATAATGCACTCTCTTCATTTGTGTATGATAGATTGTATTAGGACTTGTGCTTTTATCTGTGTATTTAAAAGAGAAGTAAACTTATTTATTTATTTTTATTTTTTTTTAAATTTGATGAATGAAACTTTTCTTAGCCTAGCTCGATGATTGATTAACTCCCATGGCCTTCGTTTTCCCGCATGTCTTGACCACCTCACTGTGTTTGATTATGTCCTTCATGGTTGTTTATCCTTCGTCCCTAGCTCACTAGTCCTCGCCTGAGCAGTCGACCAAAAGCCTGATCTACGGTCATCTCCTTGGCGTTAAAAGACCTATGGATCTCAATGCCCTACTTTTCTATGCGAGGATGATGAGCGAAGGATGCACCTGTTAGTCGTCTACCTCTTGGTTGCTCTTGCTTGATGGATGTTCATTGGGCCTTCCTGTATTGAGTACTTTCGACGCTTTTATAATTCCTATCCCCTAATTTTGATTCTGCGTTTAATATTTTCCTGGATAGTTTAGCTCTACGCTTAATGCGCTCCCTTGTGATTCTACTCTGCGTTTTTCTCACCTCTCAACGACAGATTTACCCGCCACATAATAGGAATTTTCACAGATTTTAGTGTAATGGTGGGGATTATTATGTTGACTGCAAATTGTTTCGCTTGCACAGGAAATCCATCCCTCTACCATGCTTGATTTTTATGCCTGAATTTATATGCTTGATTTCAAATTTATTGCCTGTGTTTTAACGATTTCAAGTTTTCTGCCTGTGTTTTAACGATTTTGAGTTTTCTGCCTGCATTTTATGGTTTTGAATTTATGGGCATGAGGGTTTAAGCTGCGTTGATATTTGATTTCGACTTATATGCCAGAAGTTTCCCCAGGCGTTTGGTTGTTTCTCAACCCCTTTTGCTATCATCGTCTCGTTATAGGCATTCTACAACACTAAATTTCTGAGGGATAGCATATTGTAGTTGGCTGCATCTTTTTTTTTACATTGCCTGGCAGTAATTGCATTATTATGACAACTTATTCCTTTATGTCAGCCTCATCATGATTTTCGTCCTCACCACGTTCCATTTGTAAGCTGCTAGAGATAACGTTGTTTTTCCTGTGTTGGGGTAGCGATTGGACTATGACCGAATCTCCACCTTATTAAATTGTTTACAACCAACGTTCCTTACTCACTCACGAGCACCTTTTCCTT
Source organism: Picea engelmannii (assembly GCA_009831015.1). Taxonomy (NCBI): domain Eukaryota; kingdom Viridiplantae; phylum Streptophyta; class Pinopsida; order Pinales; family Pinaceae; genus Picea; species Picea engelmannii. The sequence continues at coordinate 147,073 of ML782713.1, forward strand.
CGTTTGATGAACCTTGAATACCAACAGCTCCTTGTTTTCTTCTCGCAGCGAAGGATGCATCTGTAATTTCATTTCCCCTGCCCCCCCCGCTTTTTTTTGGGTGCTATCTACGACAGATATTTAACTGACTGTGTTGAGCCTTGTGATTTTAATTACTATCGTGTTCTAGCTAAGCGCCACCTGGATTATTGCCTTAGTTCGCATAAGATGATTTTTCACGGATGCCTATTCTTCAATATAATAGAATTGCTTGTACTGTCAAATATTTTATCATTCTCATATGAATTTCCATGTGGCTTGACTTATTCAGACATTTCATTCAAAATATTTATGCATCAGTTAGTTAAATAATAAATTTTAATTAGTAACCTCTATTTAAAAAAAGAAAAAAAAAATCTAAAATGTTTTAAATGTTGGGTTTTGATTAGCCCATTCAGAAGGCAGTAATATATAACTGTTATTCACTGGCAGCCATTCATTAATTCCTGACAACAAGAAATCCACTCTAGTATATAACAACGAACAACATCATTGTGCTTTAATGGCATGGCATGACATTTAATTATAAACAACAATAACTTTAATGTGCATTGATTAGCTTGACAAGACTTTTAGTTACATAGGCAGGGTAGCATTAAAATCGTATGAACGAGCGTAGAAAAGGTCTTTAATGACCACATACCAACATTAAATTGCCATTCAATTTTCATTGAAATGGCACTCATTTATTGTCAACAACCACTTATATATATAGACCACCATTGCAATTAACCGCCAGCAGATTTTTATATGTGATGGACATGCATGATGTAAGTAATACTACGGAAAGGTGTTACATTAGTAATGACATATATACCAATGTAGTTAATATCGTTATGTACAATTAATTTGTTAAATTAGATTGTATTCATTCGTAATGTAGTCTTGTATTCAATGTGCAATTCAGACTTGTATTTAACTTACACTTTAGACTTGTGTTTAATTGTAATCTAGCCTTGCGTCCAACTTTGACTTGTAACTAAATTATAAGCTAGACTTGTATTAAACCCATATTTTAGTCTTATAATTATTGAGATGTGTATCTAAGTTGTATGCTAGACTTGTTTTAATATTAATGTGGATTGTAATTATGGACTTAAGTAGACTAGATAAAATGATTCACATTTAAGGTTAAAAATTTATGGTACATGGATGACTGGATGGTAATATAGACTTGCTCAATTTAAGTTGCATTTAATGATTGTACATTAATGACAAATTGTGGTTTAGACTTTCTAAGTAGATTTGTAATCAATGATTAAGTTTTTGAGTATTTATTGACTAGTTTGACTTGATGGTGGGTTGGGACCGTTACAAGTTTATTTTGGTGCCTTTCCCTGATGTCTATAACTTTTCCTACAAGAATTATTACCATACAAGTCTACATGAATTCTTGATATACAGAGACCAAAATCAATTTTGAGCTTTATCCCAAGGTTAGAACTTAGAACTAATAGCTCTAATACCAGTGTAACTACCTGCAAGGTTAGGTAGGAAGAATAAAACAAATCCTGTCATAAAGCATTGAACACGATGTATACCTGAATTGTATTCATTACATGACCAAAAGAGTTTTTTTGGGGTAGGAAAAATTAGTCACATTGCATTTAAAACATGTTTATAATGGTGACACAAAATTGCCTCTGTTACACTCTTCAGGATTGGGGTCTTCATACTCTCTTGGCCTGTATTTCTAGATCTTAGATAGTTCCTATTAAAATTTATAGATTATACTGAAAAAAAAAACATGCAAAAAAGCCTTGTAAGAGGGACTAAGTACATTAACAAAGACAGTGGTATGGGAGTAGTTATTTACACAAATACACTGATAGGTACTACCCTAGAGATGTTCACACTCCCTGCATGGTTAGATAGGAAGAACATAACAAATCTTGTCATAAAGAATTGAACACAAAGAAGTGATACAAAACTGCCCTGCTACATTCTTCAGGATTTGGTGCCTCATACTATCTCTTCCTTTATTTCCAGAGCCCAGATAATTTCTACCAAAAATTGTTTAATGTACAAAAATGGAAAAAACACCCTTAAAGGGACTAAGTATTATGGGAGTAGATATTTAGTATTTATTCAAATATGATTGGGGGATCTGCATACCCTGATCAAACACATCACAACATGAGAAATATTGGATTTGTTAATACAATTTGTTAGCGGCATGTCATTGGGGTATGTACCCTTGAATAGATATGATGCTAAGAGCCTATGCTTAGCCAATATCCATGTAAATACCCATTGGAGTTATTGCAAAAACCTATTTTGTATGGTAATCTTATATATTGCCTTTAGCTATAATTTAGCTAGTTCTTCAATTACGACATAACTACTAAGGTCCATAAATAGAAATTTGAATCCTATATTATACTGATTCTTTTGTTTTAGCCTTCTCTTTAAGTAATAAATGAAAAATTCAAAATTTCATAGATTCTATACAAGAATTCATAGATATGCTCTTCTCTGATGTCTATAACTTTGCCTACAAGAATTATTACCATACAAGTCTACATGAATTATTACCAAAATTTCATAGAGAGAAAATTTCAAGATTCTAATTACAAATCTTCAACAAACCTTTTATACTAGTTTTGTGTAAACAAACAAGGGAAAGATGAAAATTGTGTTGTTCCAACAATTATGAGCATCTTATGATTATTGTAGGGAATCAGTTTGGCCGGAGAGGTAGAAAATATAAACACAATGGTTAAAAACAAAATATATCTAGAAAAATTTGGTAGAAAATATCCTTCACGTGGATTGACTAAAATGTTTGATATAACATGTTTGGATAACCGTACCAAATTCTAATTTCTTCTGCTCTGAACAGGAGGCTCCCCGACTAGCATCTCTGGCCCTTTTTTCCATTCCATTGAGCGGAAATAAGCACGAAAATTCGAGATATGTAAACCAAGCCCCGGGGAATTAGAGATTTTCTGGATGGTCACTAGATAGTAGACTTTGTAGTTCTCAAGAACAAACCAGACAAGTAAAAAATATCTGATATTAACCCAATGCATATATGGGCACTTGGAAGATCCCATACAATTTATACCAGGTGGGAGGGCCAAAATTCTCTCAGAAATCCCCTTTTTTTTTGGAAATCGGGCAAATGGAATATTGAAGCTAGTCATTGCCCATACCACAAAATATGGGCGAATGAAACCATAAACCTAGATTTTACCAAATGGGAGGGTGAAGAAGCTATCAAAAATTCCCATACTTCTAGAAATTTGGCTAATGGAAGCTTGTCCCTCCAAATTTCAGGGGCAAAATATAGATTTGTTTCCTCTATCTCTCCTAAAAACACGGGCTAACCATGTACACGATTTTTCCCCTAAAATAAATTACAGGCTAATGATATAAGTTTAAAAAAATCACTCTAATACAAAAAATTCGCCCAATAAAAAATTGGAGGCCCCTAAATTTCGCCCATAAGCAAAAATTTTCCCCTAAAATCATCTATGGTTATTTTTTTCTCCACATATAGAGGCTTGTTGCTACATGGAGTTCCCATATAATATGAAGCCCTCATTATTCACTGAGCGTGGTTCAACTTGAAAAAGCAAGAAACCAAGCAGACAATATAAGAAAGCAGAGTACATAGATCGGGAACTAGAATGTGCATAGAGAAATTGTATTAGATGATAGACTAAACTTATAAAGAGGAAACAAAACTACCAAATCAAGAAGAAATGAAAAAATCTTAACAACTAGTACAACTTGCTAGAACAGCTGGCAGTGTATAGTCACACACTGTTGAGATGGCAACTAACACTTCCTCTTAAACTCAACAGTTACAAACATCAACACTGATAATGCCCATGTGTTGTCTCTGAAAATTAAAATTGGTTTTTCCCAATGGATTTGTAAATATGTGTATGAGTTGATCTTGTGAGCCACAAAATTGAAGCGTGATTTCACCATTATTGACTAGCTCCCGTATGAAGTGACAGAAAGTGTCAATTTGCTTTTTTTCTTATGAAAAACATGGTTTTTTGACAAAGAAATTGTTGAAGTATTGTCACAGAAGATAGGAGTTGGATCATTTTTTGTATGTGACATGGCATTCAATAGTCTTTGCATCCACATAGCCTAACAGGAAGTTGAGGTAGCAGCAATATACTATACCTCTGCAGAATATATTGAGACAATGGGTGGCTTATTTGATGCCCAAGAAATCAGATTCGTGCCCAAGTGAAAAGCATACCTTGAGGTGCTTTTTTGTTCATTTAGGATACCTGCAAAATCATTGTCAATGTAACAAGAAAAATGACTATCTTCAGACTGAGTGTACCATAAACCAAAATTGAGAGTGCCAACAACATATTTCAGAATCCTTTTCGCCATCTTCCTGTCAAAATATTTGGGAGATTCCATGAACCTAGAAACAACGATGGTTTCTTACATAATATCTAGCCTAGTAGATGGAAGATACAATAGGATTCCTACTAAAATTTTGTACAAGGTAGAATCCACTATAGGGCCTTTATCTTGCTTGCTCAATTTTGTGCCCAGGGGTATAGGAGTTTATGCTGGATTGTAGCCTTGCATGAAAAAGATTTTGATGATGTCTACTTCATACTCCTGCTGACAGACAAAAACACCCTTGGTTGATTGGTTAACCTCAATCCCCAAAACATATTTCATTATGCCAAGGTCTGTCATCTCAAATTCAGGTTTCATGGCATGCTTAAAAATGGCTAACTCAAGATTTCCAATATATATCATGTCATCAACATATAGATAGACAATCAGAATTTTACCTTGCTAATTTGTTTTCATGTATAGAGTTGGCTCATTTTGCCTTCTACTGAAACCACTCTTGATCAGAAAAGTATCAATTATGTTTTACCAAGCTCTTGGAGCTTGCTTTATGCCATACAAGGCATCCTTCAACCGATACACTTTGGTTGGATGCTCTTTGAATTCAAATCCAAGTGGTTGATCCATACATACCTCTTGTTCTAAGACACCATTCAAGAAAGTTGATGTGACATCCATCTGGTATACTTTCCATTTGTGTTGAATTGTTATGGATGGGAGATTCCTTACAGTGTCCAACCTTTCTACTGGAGAAAAAGTTTCACCATAATCAATGCTTGGTTGCTGTGAGAATCCTTTGGCAACAATTCTTGCTTTTTGTTTTTCAATCTCCTCCTTTTCATTTACTTTAGTCTTGTAAACCTACTTGACATCAATGCTTTTCTTATGCTTGGGCAGATCGATAAGATAGCATGTCTTGTTATTCTCAATAGAGTCAATATTTGCATTCATGGCTTGAACCCAATGTGGTTTTTTAGTTGCCTCTTTAAAATATGTAGGTTGACATGACATTAATGCAAAGAGATTGTGATGATTAATATCATCCAACTCTTTATAGATTTCTCTTAAGCTTCAAGTTCGGTGATTTTGAATTTCATAGGATGAATATCTGCTTGAAGAAGAGTTTTCCTAAGAACTTTTAGGTTGTCCTCGTACCTGCAGTCTTGAAAGGACAGGTCGATGTGTTTGATTTCCATAAATGTTTGTGTTCATAATGTGGCAGCAATGGATTTTGACTATCCATAGGGTGATTTTTAGACTCACTCTGTTGAGAATGAATTTCTTTGACATCAGATTTTAGAGTCCATAGGATTTGGAGGTCTCACTGTAGCCGACAAAAAATATTTTCTCACATCGATCATCAATTTGCCTCCTCATTTCGGAAGATATGTGAGTGAATGGAATGCATCCAAAGGTCCTAAAATGAGAAACATTCAGTTGTGTCCCACTCCATGCTTCTTGAGGGACCTTCATCTTGACACTAGTGGTTGGGGATCTATTCAGGACATAAACTGAATATGTTATAGATTCAACCCGAAATAAATTTGACAGACATTTATCTCTACGAAGGCTTTCCATGTTTATTATAGGCTTGTTTTACCTCCCAACCACTCCATTTTGTTGTGGAGTATACATGGTTGTGGTTTGCATGGTTATGCCTTGTAATTTGAAGAAATTTGCAAATTATTTTGAACAATATTCTCCTCCTCCATCTAAACTGAGAACCTTCACATATTTACCACTCTATTTTTCACCGTCGGCCTTGAAATCCTTGAACTTTTGATGCAGGAGCATCGCCAACACATCAAGCGAGCCAGCGCAGAAGTGGAGGACAGCTGGACAAGCCAGCACAAATTTTGAAAACACTTTGGAATTGTTGCGCAAATCTTAAATGAGCCATTAAGATGAGGCGAACTTGTATATTGTAAATGGACCTTGAGTGGATAGCTCTCATCCTTAGTAGGTAGACGACATTTAAAATAGTTAATGTAAAGTAGATAGAATTTAATTCTAGACTAGACAGTTGTAGAACACAAGAGGGAAATGGGATATAGACACCCTCATTGTGCATTGTAACATTATTCAGAAGCATTTGGAGCAAGAAGAAGAAGAGATCTATGTAAAATCACCCATGTACAGACATTTGAATTAATAGAAAGCTTTGATTCAAATTCATGGTTTGTGTTGTTCTCTGTGTATTGGTGCTAAATGATAGGCTCATGAACGTTTTATTCCTGTTATACATTTGCTTTTATATGATGTGTATGTGATTTCATGTATGAATTGAAGTCTGAGAGGGAGATGGAATGAGTTTCAATTGTTTCTCTATTTGAGCCAAATAATTCCTACAAGGAGTACAGTTGAAGTGTCCGCAAGGAGTGCGTTGATAGAGGGTTCAAATAGAGATAGTTTTTGTTCTCATTCATCCAGAAGTGCAGTTGGGCACAGGAGCCATTCAAGGAGTGTGCAGGCTGGGTAAAAGTCTCAGGGTTGCGAACCTGAGTGAAGCATTTGATAGACTGTTGTTGCAGGTGTGCGCAGAGTCAAGTGACTTCAACACTTCGACGTTGTTGAAGGTTTGTCGCAAGGAGTGCATGCAAGAGTTTTCTTGAAGGACTTGAGGTCATGGGGAAAATCTAAGGAGGGATAGGACCTTCGAATTTGCTAAAGGATAGTGTAGAAAAGTTGTTCCTTGAAGGTTGGCAAGAAGCGTCGCAAGTTTGCATGCAGGTGGATAAGTTTTGTGGAAGAACACTTAGTCATTTTTTGGATTGCATAAGGAAGAACGGATGGTCGATAAATTCCAGGGAAAATCAACGAATCACCGTGAGCCATTGGATTTCGCGGGGGTGCATGGGGATACTATAGATATTCCCATAGTGTTTAAAGCTCAGAAGGGGTAGATCCATTGATCCAAGCTAGCCAGGGGTGTTGGATTATTCATAAAATCGCCTATCAGGATTTCGTAAGAAAGGAATCGAAGATTTGGTAACGGGAGTCGCGAAATCGCGATACGCGATATCCCGACGGCTACAAGTATAGTGTGGGGCCACAGGAGTTGGTGGTGGATAGATAGCACACTATATCAGGGTTCAGGAAAAGTAAAGTCCCGAAACATTGGACATCAGGATTTGCGATCCCGCGAAGTCCGAAATCCTAACGCGGTGACGGGACCGTTGAAAAGTCAAAGCCGCGAGCTCATCGAAGTTTCAGCATATCGGGACTTGGGAGTCAGACAATCGAGTTTCTCGACACCGCGAGTGTCGAGATCCCGATAGAGAAAGTCGCGACAAAGGAACGAAAGGGTCAGCATTGACTCATATCGGGTCTCAGAGATTTGAGAGTCCTATGCTCGATCACTGACCTCGCAAGGTTGTGAAGTCCAATTCCCCGATAAGTAAAGAGAAGGGGAGTCGTGTAAAGAGATATGTGGGTGCAGATTTCCTGATAGGGAAATAGAAGGACCGGTTAGTGTTCATCAGGCCGAGGAAAGAGAAGATCTTGTGAGTAGGTGTGCCTGCAGGTGTGACACTGCATCAATTTTGTATCAGAGCTTCAAATTCTTGTCTGTATATTTCAGGCGAGGAAGGCATAAGAGGTAAGGAGTACTTTGATACACAACATGAAGTGGTATCAAAGATAAGACAAATTGTTCTTTTCTTTCTGTAGCAGAGAAGAGGAGAATTCGCCATGCCACCAAGGAGAGATAGGCAGTCACCTGATCCAGAGGATAGGGAAGTGAAGAGAAGAAGAGGCAGGGAGATAACTGATCCAGCCATAGAGAGACAGATGAGAGAACTTCGAGCGAGACTCGAGGACATGGAGACAATGCAAAGACGCACAGCTAGTGCAGGGGATCTGAGTGATTCTGATAGTGAAATAAAGGTTGAATGAGAGGAGGAAGTTACAGCCAGAGATGCATCAAACAAGCGTTTGATCAAAGATATTTCCAGGATGTGTGCAAGAGAGAAGATGGGCATTCCAATTTACGAGGGAAACTTGGATGCAGAGGAGCTACTAGATTGGATTAGATCTCTGGATACTTACTTCGACTACGAAGATGTCGAAGAGGAAAATAAAGTCAAGCATGTTGTTACATGCTTAAAAGGACATGCAACATTGTGGTGGGATGAACTACAAGTTGACAGGTGCTGCAAGGGAAAGTAGAAGATCAAGAGCTGGGACAGGATGATCGTGAAGATGAAGGCGAAATTCATCCCCAGGGATTATCAAATTACTCTATTCAGGAGAATGTAGAACCTGAGACAGAAGCTAATGACAGTGAAATAATACACTGAGGAATTCTATCGACTGAACATCAGGGAAGGTCATCGGCAGAGTGATGATGAAAAAGTTTCCAGATACATTAATGGCCTGAGATATGATATCCAGGATGAGATGATCATGGTAACCATCCGAATGGTGGAAGATGCTTATCGGAAGCCAGAAGTAAGCAACACAATACTTCTCATGAGTGGAAAGGAACTTCTTACCAAGGTTAAGAAGAAGGAGGATCCACAATTCTTTGTGGTCAAGAAGTCGCGGATTGTTCTGACTAGTACAAGAGTGGATGATTTACCAGATGAACTTCAGGAACTGCTGGAAGAGTTCGCTGACATTATAGTGGACGAACTACCTCGTTCGTTGCCACCGATCAGGAGTGTGAGTCATCATATCAATCTCATACCAGGAGCCAGTTTGCCAAATAAAGCCATGTACAGATTGACGCCACAGGAGAATGAGGAGGTTAAAAGGCAAGTCCAGGAGTTGTTGGACAAAGGGTTAGTCGGGGAAAGCTTGAGTCCGTGTGTTGTTCCAACAGTACTCAGTCCAAAGAAAGATGGAGGCTGGAGGATGTGTACCGAATCGAGGGTGATCAATAAGATAACCATTAGGTACAGGTTTCCATTGCCAAGAATGGATTATCTGATGGATTGCTTGAGTGGATCAAGGTACTTTTCAAAGATTGATTTGAAAAGCGGATATCACCAGATTTGCATGAGAGAAGGTGATGAATGGAAGACAACATTCAAAACAACCGAGGGTTTGTATGAATGGCTTGTTATGCCGTTAGGCTTAACAAATGCACCAAGTACCTTTATGAGGTTGATGAACGAAGTCCTGAAAGAGTTCATTGGGAAATTTGTCATCGTATAATTGGATGACATATTGGTTTATAGTAAATCAGTGGCAGAGCACTTGAAGCATTTGGCTATAGTGATGCAGAAACTACAGCAGGAGAAGTTGTTGATTAATATGAAGAAGTCCTCATTCATGAAGACAAAACTCATTTATTTGGGATTTGTTATTTTGGAAAATGAGTTGAGGATGGATCCAGATAAGGTGGAAGTGATCAAGAATTGGCCATCACTGAGGAATGTATTCGAGGTGAGAAGCTTTCATGGTTTGGCTAGTTTCTACCAAAAATTCATCAAGAATTTTAGTGGAATTAGCGCAGCGATGATGGATATAGTGAAGAAGCGGCATAAGTCTTTTCATTGGACAGAAGAAGCTGAAATGAGTTTCAATCTGTTGAAAAGGAAGATCACGGAACAATTGGTTTTGGTGTTGCTGGATTTCCATAAAACATTTCAGGTGAAATGCGATGCAAGCGGATTTGCAATCGGGGCAGTCTTGAGTCAAGAAGACAGGCTGATAGCATATTTCAGCGAGAACCTGAATGAAGCGAAATTGAAATACTCAACGTATGATAAGGATTTTTATGATATCATACAGGCATTAAAGAATTGGAGGCATTACTTGATACCCAAAGAATTTGTATTGTACAGTGACAATCATGCACTATAGTTTGTGGCTCAACAGGAGAAGTTGAATCAAAAACATGTAAAATGGGTTGAGTATATGCAGAATTTCACATTTGTGAGTAAACATATTTCTGGTACTGCTAACAAAGTTGTTGATTCTTTGAGTAGGAAGTGTTTGCTGTTGCAGGAGTTCAGAGTCCAGACTTTAGGTTTTGATGATCTCAGGAATATGTACGCAGATGATCCAGATTTTCAGGAAGTGTATGAAGCAGCTGAGAATCTAGTTCTCAGAGACAAAAGTCCATGGATAGAATACATGATCCAGGAAGGATTGTTTTTCAGAGGAAATCAACTGTGTATTCTGAAATGCTCCATGAGGGATAATCTGTTGAAGGAGAAACACAGTGGTGGATTGGCAGGACATTTCGGTCATGACAAAACATTCGCGAAATTGAATGAGTCATATTTTTGGCTGGGAATGCGAGTGGATGTTAAAATATTTGTAGACAGATGCAGAATTTGCCAGCATTCGAAGGGAAGAAAGCAGAATGCAGGTTTTTATCAACCGTTGCCCATACCAGAAAGGTCGTGGGATGCGATAAGCATGGATTTTGTATTGGGGTTGCCAAGGACACAAAGAGGTGTTGATTCAATATTTGTGGTAGTGGATAGGTTTTCCAAGATGGCACACTTCATCCCATGTCAGAAGACCAGTGATGCAACTCACATTGCAAATATGTTCTTGAAAGAGGTCATTCGACTTCATGGGTTGCCCAAAAGTATAGTTTCGGACAGAGACACGAAATTCATAGGGAATTTTTGGAGGACCTTATGGAAGAAGCTGGGGACTAATTTGATGTTTAGTTCAGCTTATCATCCTCAGATGGATGGATAGACGGAAGTGGTCAATAGAAGTCTGGGAGACTTGCTGAGAAGCTTGGTGACAGAGCACCACAACAGTTGGGACAATATATTACCACAGGCAGAATTTGCGTACAATGACTCAGTGAATTGGAGCACAGGCCAGAGTCCATTTCAGGTTGTTTATGGCATGTAGCTGAGGGGAATTTCTGAACTGAGAGATTCAGGACAGACTGCTACTAGGAGCGCTAGTGCAGAGGAATTCACTGAGGCGATGAAGGAACTTCACAGCCAGGTGAAGGAGTGGTTGCAGAATTCAAGTCAGGAATACAAGCGTAGAGCAGATCAACATCGGAGACAACTTCAGTTCGAGGTTGGTGATCTAGTTCTGGCACATTTGAGGAAAGAAAGGTTCCCGAGAGGAGCATACAATAATCTGAAGATGAAGAAAATCGGGCCATGCAAGGTCTTGAGAAAATTTGGGGACAATGCTTATGAGATTGAACTACCCGATGGGATCGAAATTTCTCTGATATTCAATGTCTCAGATTTGTACTAATACAGAGCTAGAGAAGAAAAGACTGGATATGAGAAGACAACGATCCAGTGGACAAAGCAAATGCCAGTTGCAGAGAATCCATAGATGGAATGCATACTGGACAAGAGAGTGAGTAAGAGGACCAGGTGAAAACAATATTTTGAGTATATGGTCAAGTGGAAGAACCATCCAGTTGAAGATGCCAGCTGGGAGACTAAAGATGAGATACAGAAGCATGGACAGACCGTGCAGGATCTCATGGACAGAAGCCAATGAAAGATTTCAAGCGAGGGAGTATGATGCAGGAGCATCACGAACACATCAAGCGAGCCAGCGCGGAAGCAGAGGACAACTCGACAAGCCATCACAAATTTTGAAAACACTTTGGAATTGTTGCGCAAATATTAAATGATCCATTAAGATGAGGCACACTTGTATATTGTAAATGGACCTTGAGCAGATAGCTCTCGTCCTTAGTAGGTAGATGACATTTAAAATAGTTAATGTAAAGTAGATAGAATTTAATTCTAGACTAGACAGTTGTAGAGCGCAAGAGGGAAATGGGATATAGACACCCTCATTGTGCATTGTAACATTATTCAGAAGCATTTGGAGCAAGAAGAAGCAAAGAGCTGTGTAAAAACACCCATGTATAGAAATTTGAATTAATAGAAATCTTTGATTCAAATTCATGGTTTGTGTTGTTTTCTGTGTATTGGTGCTGAATGATAGGCTCATGAACGTTTTCTTCCTATTATACATTTTATTTTATATGTTGTGTATGTGATTTCATGTATGAATTGAATTCTGAGAGGGAGATGGAATGAGTTTCAATTGTTTCTCTATTTGAGCCAGATAATTCCTGCAAGTAGTGCAGTTGAAGTGTCCACAAGGAGTGCGTTGACAGAGGGTTCAGATAGAGATATTTTTTGTTCTCATTCATCCAAAAGTATAGTTGGGCACATGAGCCGTGCAAGGAGTGTGCAGGCTGGGTAAAAGTCTCAGGGTTGCGAACCTGAGTGAAGCACTTGACAGACTGCTGCTACAGGTGTGCGCAGAGTCAAGTGACTTCAACACTTCGACGTTGTTGAAGGTTTTCCGCAAGGAGTGTGTGCAAGAGTTTTCTTGAAGGACTTGAGGTCGTGGGGAAAGCTCAGGAGCGATAGGACCTTCGAATTTGTTGAAGGATAGCATAGAAAAGTTGTGCCTTGAAGGTTGGCAAGAAGCATCTCAAGTTTGCACGCAGGTGGATAAGTTCTGTGGAAGAACACTTAGTCATTTCTTGGATTGCAAAAGCAAGAACGGACGGTCGATATCTTCCAGGGAAAATCAGTGAATCACCGTGAGTCGTCGGATCTCGTGGGGGTGCAGGGGGATACTACAGATATTCCCATAGTGTTTAAAGCTCAGAAGGGGCAGAGCCATTGATCCAAGACAGTGAGGGGCGTTGGATTATTCGTGAAATCGCCTATCAGTATTTCGTAAGAAAGGAATCGAAGATTTGGTAACGGGAGTCACGAAATTGCGATACGCAATATCCCGATGGCTACAAGTACAGTGTGGGGCCACAGGAGTTGGTGGTGGACAGGTAGCACAATGTATCGGGGTTCGGGAAAAGTAAAGTCCCGAAACATTGGACATGAGGATTCACGATCCCGCGAAGTCTGAAATCCCGACGAGGTGACGGGACCGTTGAAAAGTCAAAGCCGCGAGCTCATCAGAGTTTCGGCATATTGGGACTCAAGACTCGGAGAACCGAGTTGCTTGACACCGCGAGTGCCGAGATCCTGATACATCACTGACCTCACAAGGTTGTGAAGTCTGATTCCCCAATAAGTAAAGAGAGGGGGAGTCATGCAAAGAGATCTGTGGGTGCAGATTTCCCGATAGGGAAATAGAAGGACTGGTTAGTGTGTCTGAGGGTGCGACACTGCGTTAGGAGTGATTTCCTTTATGGAAGAAATTATTTAACGAACCATGATAACTACTGCATTGTGATAAGAAAACTTGTACCTTGATTGATAGATGTTGCAGGCGGGTTTATAGTTTGGGTCTGGCAGCGATTTATAGTTTAAATAAAAATTGTAGATTTCATATTTCAATGGCGTATTGGGGTTTTATAATGCAATGGTGATTGGATTTGGGTGTATGGAAGCGGTTATATTTATATGACCATTTCATATTAATATTTCAATAGTGCATTCATACATTATAATTCATTTAACGAATCTGAAATTCATATTCAATGACGAGTTTGTAGTTTATGTTGCAATGGCAATTTGCTTCGCTGGGATGGCAGCGAATTTTATTTGAATGATAATGTTGATCTTAAACGATTGCTGGGGTTCCTACAAAACGCAATCAGACCCAACCTCACCCACCTGTGCAACTTGCATTGAGAGGTTGTCAGAACATTTTTAAATTTGGTCTGGTTAACCTCCCTCTCAATGTGAATGATAGATTCGTATTCGCCGAGTCATAGACGAATTTTGTTTCTGGGTTAAGAACTGAGGGGTGTAACCCTGTTTTAGTAGAGTAAACTTGCGTCCCACTGGTCTGCGTTTTCCCTTGCGTGGAGTTGCTACTATTTGCTTTCCTCTGTGGGTGGGTTGACAAGAAGGGGTCCATGATTTCATTTTTAAAATGTGTTGAAGTCCAGCGAATTTTCCTGGTATCTACCCAGCGTCACCCACAATTCCATCGTAATGGCATTCCTGTGCACCCATCCAGCCATTCCTTTGTTTCCTGGGTAACTGCATTTATTTTTCTTCTTCCCAACCATGTGACGTGCCCCTTAAGTCTGACAGAAACCCTACACCTCTGCATCCTGCCTTTTCACCGCTTATTGCTCAGTACCATTTTGCTTATAACCAGAACCACCACTCCTATTTCTGAACACTGGATGCTCTAACCCTCTCTCAACCACTCCTTCAGAAGTCTAAAATTTAACAAACCTGACAACAATTAATTGTGATGGACAACGTGATGTGTTTTTAATGCCAAGAGCTAGTGACCTGGGTTTTTTTTTCAAGAAGGTGGTTTACTGTTTTTGCTTATGGAATGTTCAGGTCGTGTAAAGGTTAATGTTAATAATAGTATCCACGGAAGGCTAATTTTTTAATACTAACCTGATCATGGTAATACTAGAGTAGTGTTTTGTATTTGTTACTGCTAACAATCCTCGTACTGTTATTGTTATTCTAGTTCAGGTGATGATCAATGTAAAATAGTGATTAATGTTAAAGCTTATGGTAAGGAAAATGTAAGGTAACCAGATGTAATGTAATGTAATGTAAATGAAAAGAAATTATTAATGTAATGCAAGGGAATGCCATTTAATGTAATTGGATGTTAATGTTCGGTACTAAATAGATTGTTATTTTAATGGGGATGTGTAATGTTATTGTAAGGAATTTTCATGTTATTTATTGTTATTAATGAATCTGTGAACCATTAAAATATAGAGCATTGCTTATGAAATTGGAAAACTTAGGATAAATGTAAGGCCAAAATCCACGAAATACTACTATCACTATGAGACATGTAAATTCAATTAAAAGACCCTTGACCTTCCTTTGATTTGGTTTTTGGTAGGTAAATTACTATAAATTTCAAGGATAAATGTATAGGCTTGTGAATGCAACGAAATCCTCCATGTTGATCTATTTATTTAATAGATAGTGGAACTTCATCATAATGGTAATTAAGTCACAAACCATATAGTTATTTTTATTATTATAGTGTATTTCACTTAGTTTAAATCAAATGCAATTTGTTACTCGTGCGCCTTTAAGAGAGGCGCAAGAACGAGCGAATTGTTTGGTTATAATAGAATGCATGTTCCCTGAAATTGTAGAGGGGTGAGACAAATGTAACTGATTCCTTTCTCCATGACTTAGTCTATCCTTACTGTACATCATGGAATATAGCTACAGTTGAAGTAATGACTAATTAATTCCGTGCCTTGAGTAAAGTAGATAACTACCTTGCTTCTTGAATTTAAATAAAGATAATTTCTTTGTGCACGCACTTTTGTCGTTCCTTTTGGATTTAGTAACCAATTTCTCTTGCACCGTAGAAATTCATGTGATGCGTGTTGAATCATAAAACTTTATCGTGCAAGATCGTCTTGTTGTTTGTCGATTTAGCATATTTAGTGTTGGTTCGGATTGTGTCGGGAGGGATGTAGACACCTCCATATTCCTTAGAACAGTCGCCAACCCTGAGACCTTAAATGGTTAAAATCGATGGGAACCTGGGCTTGAGCGTTGCTTATGTGTCTTGGAGGTCCTAACCATTGCAGGGTAGGACGACCGGGTAGTCAGTCTTATTTATAGTCGACTGATTGTCGTTTAATGCATGCAGTTACTTGTGGTGCATCTTATGTCGTCTTGTTGTGTTCGTCGTGGTTTGCGTCTTGTTCTTCATTGGGTGGCGACGCATAGTCGACTGTGTTTGTTTCCCTTGTACATGTGCACACACCTTTGAAAACAAAAAAAAATCTTGCATTTGTTTGATGAGGATCGTCGTCGTGATGAACGGGAGGTTTGTTACACAAAAATAGATAGGTCCTCTTCCTATTTCTCACATGTAAAACTAGGTCCTCTACGAGACAAATACACTAGCGAAATCCGAGCTCTGTCCCCTTTTAAAAATTAGATATACAAGAAATTTCTTGTCTCCTGGTATAGATCTTGCTAGATCTGACTATCCAAGCACAAGATATTATAGATTTAGAACTTTGTGTTGTGTTATATTTGAATGTAACCCTTCAATGGAAAAAGCAAGTGATCTGAGTTTACTCGAGAGCCAATGCTTATTTATTTTTGACGGAAAAAAAAATTTAATGCTAAATCCTCATATGACCAAGGGAAGAAAACTAGGAACTTTGGGGATTCAAGCTCTGGGCTTTTCAATATGTCAAAACCTCAGTTCCTCCGAATAGAAGAATGGGTGAAGTATCTAACAATAGTAAAGATCAACGGTCCTCATTGATCCAAGATCAACAAATCACAATTTCTTCAGGACTCTCAGCTTGGAGATCTCCTTACAACTAACACGCATAAACCTCTAGAGTGTCAAATCTCTAGAGTGATGAAGGCTATCTCCCAGTAGTCCATGTGTCTTCTGGAACAAGTAGTTAGGATCCACTGTGGGCTTTGCCCTTCATGTGCCTTTCAACCATGCACTTTGTTTCCTCCCAAACTTTGAACTAGCGGAGTCGTAATCTATCATCCACTTGTACCTCGTCGCTCAAAGGCTAGTATTGGCTTCAAACTTCGTGCCTCTGGGTGTTCTCACGACTCCGCACCCTATTTCCTCCAGAGTGATAATAGTCCAGACTTCGGGATTGACGCCGCATGTCCACTGTGATCAATGGCCAAGATTAACTCCGGCTCTCGGCCCTTTGGGAGTTATCGATTTAGTGCAACTTAATTCTTCCAAAGTGTTGGTGTTCTGGACCTCTTCCAATCTACTGCCATGTGGATTTAACATCAACGGCCTGGATTCTCTCCACTCTTCATATCTTTGAGAGACTTGAAACCCTTAGCACTTGTGCTCCACTTCCTTCATAGTAGAAGATCTACGAACACAGGGATATTTTGACATGTGTTTACTGGATCCAATGGTCCATATTCACGTCGGATCCTGGGACTTCGGGAATCCAGTCTCCTTTTCACATAAGCCTGAAAACGTACAGACTCGTGGAGTATGAACGACTCCAATTTTTAAACCGTGCATGCCTTTCTTTGATTGAACGACTACTGTCGCTCACGACCGATCTAATGGGTGAGATCTATTGGGATCCTCTATGGTCTCCTCGATCTATCTTGCCTTGATCTAATGGCCCATATTTGTTCCCACGGCCGATCTAACGACTTTTGTAGCTTATCGTGTGATACTTGTGCATTTTCCTCCTAAAGAAGGGATTTCACAAATTTTTAAATGCTTCGTCCTTTGAATCTCCTTCTGCAAGGCTGCCTCCATGGGATGTGATGTCTCTAAATCTCTTTTGAGTGGACTTCTCTCCAAGGTTTTTAAAGATTCTTACCTCACGTGCTATGATACCATGACAAAAAAATAAACAAAGTAGACAATATAAGAAATCGAAGTAGACATATTGGGAACGAGAATGTGCAAAGCGCAATTGTATTAGATGATAGGTTGAGCTTATAAAGAGGAAACAAAACAACCAAATCAAGAGGACATGAACAAATCCTAACGACTTCTACAACTGGCCAAAACAATTGGCAGTGTACAGTCACACATTGTTGAGGGTACAAATAACACGATTGCCACAAATTTGCCCTTGTTCTGTTTATGCAGCCCTTCCTATTTCCTTTGAAGGATATCTCCCTATAATCAATTGGGCATTAATATAAAACATAGTTTTAGATTTACGAGAGACTGTAAGAACATTTATATTTTTTTTTAGACCTATAATGTTAAACTGTGCTAATAATAATATCAAACCAATCCTAGAGGCAAAGAGAGATTCGATCCTCCCATGCTTATGTCCCTTCATCTGTTATTATGTGTTAATGATAAAATAGTTGTAGCTAAATATATATATATATATATATATATATATATATATATATATATATATATATATATATATATGAAATATATATAATTTTATAAACAAATTATATTCTTTTTGAAAGAAAAATATATCCACATAAATATAAATAAATATTTATAAATATTTATAAATAAATATTTATAAATAAATATTTATAAATATTTATACTTTTATAGAAATAACTTTTTTATTTTAAAAATAGATTAGAATAGAAATAACTATTATTTTCTAAGAAAAAAGTTGATCTTTCCTTTCATAATAATAATAATAAATTAAATCAAAACATTATAAATTAAAAAAAAAAATAATAAGATTCATGGACAAAATAGTCTTCAGTTTATACTTCCACCTTAAACTTTTCAGTGTGTAATGTATTGATATTGATGTCCATTCTATTTGGTGGGATTTTTCAAGGGATTTCATTGGCTACATGAGTTGGGTTCTCTAAGAGACACCATTGAGGAAAAATATAGGCTATTGAGTGAAGTTTTTTCTAAGGATTCTATATTATCAAGATTGTTTAAGAAAATCTTTTTCCACCTTAAACTTTTCAATGTGTAATGTAAGTCATAAATTCAAATCGAGAGGAGGGTAGGGCATGACATGAATACCTCAGTAGACTTTACCAATTAAATACTTGGGCGGAGGGGTCCCTTGTCCCACAAATAAGGGGGTCTCATACACCAATTTGGTTTGTGGTTTCACCGTGACCCTAAAAATAAATTATTATAATGTGTTCCAAGTATTATAAATTTTAGCAATAAATTATAATTCGGTGTGATGTGGTTGTGCGTTCTTTTCAACTAGCACCAAAGTTCTTATATAAATTGTTTCATGCTCCTCCTTTTCAATTTGTTATCAACAATAGATGCAAGTTCCTTTTCAATTTGTTATCAGCAATAATTTGTTATCAGCAATAGATGCAAGTGGACCGTGACCCCTTTTTGATAGTATTTTTTTTTGGGACCCAAGGATTCTTGGACAAACAGAATGACTCAATAGTAAAAGGGCACAAATTATAAATGAAGCTAATAATGTGTTTTCATGGTATCATGAATACCTTATCTTTTGCAATTGAAGTAATCTTGAGGTGATAAAAGCCAAAGTCTTATTTTGATTTAATGGTTTTGGTAATTATATTAAAAGGACTCATAGTTGAATGTGTGGTCCCATGAAGGGGATTAACAATTGTTTTATTTTTTGGTATCTCATTCACATGGTATCATTCACATGGTATGACAACATGTACATGGTATAGGAACATGTTGTCCATGGGTTAAAGTTTGGTTGATTCAATTCCGAGGAAGGAGGAATGGTTTGAATTTTAAACGGTGGATTTTAAATATTTGAGTGGATATAGTGCATGTATAAGTCTTGGAACTAAGAACTTATATTGAGCTTCATGACCTCAATATGATAGAGAAGTTGTTTTGTTAGAATTCAAAACTCTAACAAATGGCGTGGAAAGCATGGAAAACAACATTTTCATACTTGTGATACCAATTAAATGGGCTTGTATATTGGACATATTATTGGTAACATTTTTGTTGATGTAAAGAATTTTTAGATGCATGTTGTATCTCAATTAATGATGCATATGTGATGCACCGGGGTGCATGATAGATTGTACCAAGTTGTATTGCCTCATCATAGGAAAGTTAGTTCCCCGTGTTAGTTACAAGCCATGCTATTCAGGCATACATGTTGTGGTGCAGATTCACACATTGTTGTCCTCTTATGGATAGAGAGGATGTGGATCAAGTTGTGGAATAGACCACTATGAAAGATATGGGAGTGACAGGTGTACATGTAGCCTAGTCTTGATGAAGGTCGAAGAAGATACAGTCTTCAATTCAGGGGGAATGTGAGATGGAATAATCTCACTGTGTGAGGGTTATGAGAGAAGTTACTATGTTGATGAACCACGTAAGTGAAAAGAATTTCTACAAAACTAGTGAGTACATATGTTGGTACCCGTGTATCTCTGTAGATGAATTGATTTTTTATATGGACATCAATGATCAATTGTTTGTAGTAAACATGTCATGCTCATGCAGGTACAAGACCAATAAGAAACCACTTTGAAGTTGAAGCCCATAATAATGCAAGTCAAAGGATGAAGATGAAAACAAATGAGGACATAAGGATGAAGATGCCAAAAGATGAGGACATAATCCAGAAGAAGACCAAGACAACAAAATCAATCTCAAGAAGATCTGAAGATAAACATTAAGAGACTTTGTTAGAGATCACAACACCCCCCCTCCGACGTAACTCGAGGGAGCTTTGATACAATGTTAAGGTTTTCCATTACACCAAAACCTGCAGGTGTTAGTAAACTTCCAAACCAACAACATCACCTTGAGTGGGCGGTTAGTCGACTAGAGGTGCAGGGGTTAGTCCAACAAGTTTACTATTTAGGAGATTGTTAGTGAGTTGGATTTGAGAAGATTGATTTGCTCCTATTATGGTGTCTGGTTGAGATATTGCAATTCCAATACATGATTCACACTGGTATCTATCTTTCTTTAATGCGAGAGTCTATTGCCTTCAACCTTTTCTACAACCTATTCCAATGCAGAACCTTATTCATCACACTACAGTGAGCCTTTGCAACGTCTTATACACATCTCTTAAGCCCACACTATAAATCCTTTAAGTCGCAAAGAATCCAATACTCACTATGACAATGATAATGTCCCATTGGTACTTGTGACTACTAAGATAGAGTGAACTAAATGAAACCAAAAACTTTGCCTACAGAAAGAAACAATCGCAGAGCTAGTGGACGCCTCCTATCCTATTACCCTCCTCAATAGGCTCTAAAATGAATTCATGCAGGACTTGCAATAATTCATAGAAAGCTCGAGAGATCCCCCACATAGGATGAGGTACCATCATCGTATAGATATTAAGGCCGCACGCTGGATGCAGGCGACATTGAAGACGACGATCTAATTCTTTAATTCTTTCCAGGTACTGCTTGTGGGCTTCCATGTCTAGATTTCTCAGAATTTGGGCGTATTCCCTTTGGAAATAGTTGATACCGAAAATTGATTACATATGAGCATAAGTAATGAAATCGATACTTTAATTTCATCTGATTAGTTAGAACCTAATCACACATTTATGCATGCGACAGTAACCTTCATCGCGAGTTCACTGTCTATACACTACTTTAAATTCTGCATTCATTGCTTACCAGAATATAGTCTTCCCACAAATACTTAAATCTTTAACCTGTCTTCTGAAGGTTTATGTATAAAACATATAGGTAAACCATATATAGCATTATGCATAGTAATTCTGACCAATTCATTTGTCAGCAACCCAGCATTGCGTGTACGTCTTAAAATCACCACTTAAATATATTGATTCAATACGAAATCAGTTTGTGGATGCATACCTTGCGCTTCTGCTTGCTTCCGACTCCAACAATGCCCAGCTAAAACGTTTTCAGAAATAAAAATGAAGCGTGAAGTCATGAGTTGTACGCCTACAGAGAATGGGCATGATTATGAAATAATGAACATAGAACGTACACATCAAAAAGGTCGTGACATGGGAACAACAGAAATTGCACTAGATTGCTTGGGAGTTCGTAGAGAAGAATCTGCCAAACAAAAATAGAAATAAGAATCATGCCGACAATGTAGATAGGATTATTTTCTACATGCGTTCTGCCTTAAGCAAGCATCCATACTCACTAAGAAACATAATGCCCGCCAGCTCGATTCAGTTCTCTGGATGGTGTGAAATGCGCTTCCCCGGTTCAACTTTTCTTAACAAATTAAGTTATTGGGCTGCAAGGTATTAAATGAGGGGTTGTGTTTAGCTCTTTAAGCTTCCAGCAGCAAGAATAGGATCAATGATTAAAATTTACCAGAGATAGTATATAATTCCTATTGGAATGTATTTATCAATCAAAATGAGGGGATTGTAAGAGAAATAGGTCATAGACAAGTGTTGGTAAACTCGGCGAACGAACTATGACTCATTAGTAAGCATGCTCTTCCATAAAAACATGATAAAAGAGACTCCACTCACATCAAAGTTATTTATAAATATTTAAAAACATTTGCGCGCCAAATGTCTTCATATCGCATTTACACGCCTCAAGCACTCTCTTCAGCAGGAGAAGACTTTTACTGGTAGAAAAAGAAAGTGCCATAATTCCTTGTACGTTTCTAAACGCATTTGCATTTTTCTGAGGATCTCAATAATTATTGGACGATAATTACCCGAAAACGCCCATTGGTTTTACACATACATATATGAGTTGGTGGAAGCTAACAAACATGGCTAAGAAACAGGAACGTAACTACATTTACATAAGTGCTGCTTGCAAGACGGCTCTAGTAATCAGTTATTGATTTTTTCGTTTCCATGGGGGTGGGGGACTCTCGGATCATGGTTGTGATTGGGACCCGAAGGCGGGTAGTCGAATGTATTGTCCATCAAGGCGTTGCCTTTAGCCAACAGTATCCTCTGCTCCTCTAACATTTCAGCTTCCTGCAACCAATAAACACACAAAATATATATCTCTTCCTGAGTTAGCAAACCTGTGAAAAAACAAACGAACGAAGGGAAGGTCGGAGTCCGAGAGAACACCTCCGAATACAAAATAATAACTTCGATTCAAAAATATTTTCAGAATTGATGATATCCGATTACAATCCGTTTCAGGTATATATACAAACAAAAATGCCTCTTCAATCTTATAAAAAGATTAATCAAGGCGGTGATGGTGTCTCGTGGCCTGCAACAAATCCACCGATGGTGTCTCAAGTCTTGAAAAATCAAGCCACCGATTTACCGTTTGCACAGAGGTGGTGAAATGATTACATCGTGACATACTTCCTCTTAATCATTTTAAAGAAAAAACGAACTGAAAATATGTAAAAACAAAATTGGTGTAAACAATGCATTACAGCTTGCATACCCCAATATTTCTTCTATGGATTTTAAACAATTCATTTCCCAAAGGCTTCGTAAATATGTCTGCAAATTGTTCTTCAAATCTGCAGAACTGAACATAAATCTCTTTACCAGTTACCATCTCTCGAATGAAATGATACCTCGTATCAATATGCTTACTCTGTTTGTGAAAGACGTGATTTTTTGACAGTGCAATGGCAGATTTATTGTCACATACAATTTGGGTTGCATCATTATGGTCATGAAACAATTCATTCAAGACCCTTTTCATCCATACAACTTGACATGCAAGTTGTAGTTATTGCAACATACTGTGCCTCAGTGGAAGATAGAGTCACAATGGATTGTTTCTTTGATGTCCATGCCACTGCTCCAGATCCAAGACTGAAAACAAACCCAGATGTGTTTTTTTTGTTATCAATGGAACCTGCAAAATCACTATCAATATATCCGATCAGCTGAAAGTTTAAACTTGATGTGTATCAGATACCAAAGTCAGTTGTTTCAGCAACATATCTGAGAATCCTCTTTCCTTATTGCCAATGAGTACTCTTCGGAGTCTCCATGAATCTCAAAATAAAACTTACAACAAACATGATATCAGGTCTGATTGTTGTTAAGTACATAAGGCTTCCAACCAGCCTTTTATACAGATTTCGATTAAAATATGATCCCTCATCATACTTGCTCACTTTAATACCAGTTGCCATTGGTGTTGTAGCTCGCTTGCAATTCAACATTCTAAACCTTTTCAACACTTCATTTTCATAATTAGTTTGACAAATGAAAATGCCATCATCAGATTGATCCACTTCAATTCCAAGAAAATATTTCATCAATCCTAAATTAGTCATCTCAAACTCTGTTTTAATGGTATTTTTAAAATCATCTACACATAGATCTCCAGTAAAAATTAGGTCATCAACATACAAACAGACTATCAAAATTTTACCTATCTGGTTTACTTTTGTATACAGAGTTCATTCACTTGGACTTCTGCTGAATCCAACACTAGTCAATTATTCATCAATCCTGCTATACCAAACTCTGGATGCCTGCTTCAATCCATATAGTACTTTCCTTAACTTGTAAACTTTATCTTTGTGTTTATCAATCTCATAACCTGGAGGTTGTCTTACATAAACCTCCTCCTCCAAACATCCATTCAAGAATGCAGACTTAACGTCGATCTGATTCATGATCCATCTATTCTGAGCTGCAATAACTAAGACCATCCTCACAGTGTCAATTCTTGCTACAGGAGAAAATGTTTCATTGTAATCAATACCGAGTTGCTGAATAAACCCCTGAGCTACAAGTCTTGCCTTGTACTTTTCAGCTTCTCCTTCTTCATTCAACTTAGTCTTATAAACCCACTTAGCACCAATATTGTTCTTACCTCGGTAAATGTACAAAATCCCAAGTGTTATTTTCTTCAATGGAATCAATTTCCTCATCCATTGCTTTTATCCAGACATCTTCTTTAGCAGCTTCATCAAAACTTACAGGATCACATGCCATTAATGCAAAATTTGAAATCCAATCTACTTCTTCATCTCGATCATACAATTCTCTTAATCTTCTAGCCTTATGTCCTTTAAATCTGTTTCTTAATGAAGCTAAAGTGGGATTTGATTCACTACTTACCTGTGAATCTGATTGATGTCCACCATGTCGAGATGGCTCACCACGCTCATGAGTTCTTGGCGTTCTAAATTGAGATGGGCTGAAATCTCGTGATTTCCTTGCTGGACTTCTTGATGTAGGCATATGTGTATGTGGAATCAAATTTCCACCTCCTTCAGCCTCCTCAACTCCATCCTCATCATCAAGGGGTAACACAACTCCCTCTAAAATTGATTTGTCAATATTTTCATCCTAGGCTTCATCTTCTTTAAATTGAACATCTTTGTTGATTACATATCTCTCGGTGATGAGATTGTAGAGTTTGTATGCCCTAGACTCTTCACTGTATCCAACAAAGATACATCTCTCGCTTTTTTCATCCAACTTCCTCCTCATTTCTGCAGGTACATGCGCAAATGCAACACATCCAAAAATTATGAAATGAGAAACATTGCAAGGCTTACCATCCCATGCTTCCTGAGGTACATGATTCCCAACGGTATTGGTCAGACTTCTATTCAAGATAAAAACAAAGCAAATAACCACATCTCCCCAATATTCATTTAAAAGATGCTTCTCTTTCAACATGCTTCAAGCCATATCCATGATGGTCTGATTCTTCCTTTCTGCCACTCCATTCTGCTGTGGAATATATCGAGCAGTAAACTTCCTTTTAATTCCATGAAGATCACAAAATTAAAAGAATTCATTAAGTTTGTATTCACCTCCTCTGTCACACCTTAATATTTTAATGGTTTGACCACTCTCATTCTCAACCATAGACTTAAACTTCTTAAAAACATCAAAGGCTTCAAATTTTTGTTTCAACAAATACAACCAAGTCTTCCTACTGAAATCATCAATGAAAGTCATAAAATAAACACATGTAGTTAAAGAAGGTGTTTGTATAGGTCCACATAAATCCGTGTGGACAAAGTCCAATGGAGTTTTTTCTCTGTAGGAAACACCTGAAACAAATTTCTCTCTGTGATGTTTTCCAAGTATGCAGCTCTCACAAGATCTTGCAGGTTGTTGAATACAAGGTAACCCCTTTACCATCTGTTTCTTTTGTAACAGATTTAAGCCACCAAAATGTAAATGACCATATATTAAATGCCATAGCCAAGATTCATCTAAACTTCCATCTTTATAAGAATTCAAAGAACCACTTAAACCATTTCTCATAACAAGTGGAAACATTATATTCTTGGTCATCTCTACTCTTGCAATCAACTGTTTGCTGGATAATTTATCATAGATTGTACATACCTTGTTTTTGAATAATACTCTGTACTTTTTCTCCATTAGCTATCCAACACTAATAAGATTGCATTTTAAACGAGGCACAAAATAAACATCATCAATATTTCTTCTTTGATTATTCTTAGTGTAGACTAGAACTACACCTTTACAATTAACTGTAACCTTAAAGTCATTTCCCAGTTTTACTTCAGACGGAATACTAGTATCAATAGAAGAAAATAAATCCTTATTACTAGTCATGTGGTTATTGCAACCACTATCCAAAAATCAAATATCATTTGCACTTTCTTGAGTGACATTACAAGTCAAAAACACAAGATTTCGATGATCCTCAAACTCATTTGTAATATGTGCAGACTTGCTTTCCAGCATCTGTCTATTTCTTCCAACATTTGTTAGCAAAATGTGCAAACTTCTTACAATAATAAAATTGTACTTTAATTTTATCATACCTTTGATTTTTTTGTTGCTAGGGTTTGTTGCTGCTCCCTCTTAAATTAGGAGGATTCTGTTGGGACTTCTCCTTAGACTCTCATTTAGTTCTGTTGTCCCTAAAACCTTCCTCTCCCTCTGCCTCTAGTAACATGCAGTTGGGATTTGAAAGCATGCTCCATGGATCTTTCTTCATATCTAGATAACCTAGATTCATGAACAACAAGAGAACCAGTTAATTCATCAATTTGCATTAGACTTAAATCCTTAAATTCCTCTGTGGGTATCACAACAGGTTCAAACTTCTTGGGCAAACTTCTCAGCACTTTCTCAATAACTCTTTTGTTCTCAACATCATCTCCATATTGCCTGAGCTGTTTCACTACACTCATTACTTGAGTCATGAAAGTATCAACACTTTCATTATCCTTCATCTTCAGATTTTCGAAATCCCTTCTCAAATTCTCCAACTTGACTGTCTTCACCTTGAACACACCTTGATAACTGGTTTCAAAAATTTCCCAAGCCATCTTCGAAGATGTAGCGCTAGCAATCTTCATAAAAATGGCTTCATTTAATCCTTGCTGGATTAATCCAAGAGCTTTATTATCCTTCTTCCTGTTTTCTTTCAGTAAAACACGTTCAACATTAGACATAGCCAATTCTGTTGCAGCCAATTCTGTTGCAGCATCAGCTGGCTCGGCATAACCATCAATAACATAAGTTCACAAATCCTGAGAACGCAAAATCGTCCTCATCCGAATATACCAAGAGTCATATGTCTTATCGTTCAGAACAGTAACCTGAATCTGAGAAGAACTGCTACTAGATGCAACCATTAATAAAAGTTTGAAAGAAATCAAATAAACCTTCACGCAGGAAAAATCGGAAAGTGAAATTGGACACCAACATGAATTATCTGCGCTAAGCAGAATAGACTGGCAGTTCTGATACCAAATGTGAAAAAACACCCGACTAAGACCAACAAATAAACTCTATGCACTAAATAAACTCAAAATGCGTGCACTAAATAAAATCCACGCATTAAGTAAACTTCGCGCAAATATGGAACCGAGTTCGCAATCGATAAAATCAAATAATTACTACGTTTAATCAAATTAAAAACGATATGGCTAATGCGATCAAGGAACCAAATGAGTTTACAAACTCAAATAAAAATAAAAAAATTATTAACAGAAAGAACACCTCCACATACAAAATAGTAACTTGGGCCTGCAAAGGTTAAGGCGGCCACCGCTAACAAATCCACCGATGGTGTCTCGAGTCTTCAAAAATCAAGCCATTGTTTTACCCTTTGCACAGAGGCGGTGAAATGATTACATTTTGACAAAACCGAACTTTAAATATTAAAGTACTATACAATATTATAGTTAGGAAGAAAACAAGCCCTCCGCACCTTCGTTAGTATCGACTGGGATTCGACAATTTCAACTCCTTGAATGGATGTTCCTTTTCGGTTCGTATCCTGCAGGCGAGAATCTGTAACAGCTAGTTAGAACGAACAATATACGATGATCAGCGCAATTTCTATAAGGGAGCCTGTAGCATTCACTCTCTGTGACCTTACCGAATAATAAAGCTGGGCGGGGCGCTGTTTTGATTGCCTCCATGTATCCCACAAGACAGAAGAAAACTAATAATAAAAACCAACGCTGTGTTCTCTTTCCAAAAGCCATGCAATGGGATGAAATGATCTGCATTTGCTTCGCCTTCTGAATGAATGAAGAAATGAGAAGAGTGCATGCCGATATATAGAGACAATATGTGGCCGTGGGAGAGCGAGGGGTCACAAACACACATACCAAGTATGCTTGGCGTTTTCTTGTTGGTGAAACGACATAATATTAAATCATTCACAGCATTATTACGTATAAAAAATATCAGCGTACATCTCATGTTTATTCCATTATCATGTAAGCGAAAACCCTAAAGGATCACGTCTCTCCGCACCCTTCTTTGGATTAGGCTTTATTCAAAATTTTGGGTGGCTGCCTTTAGAAAACGAATGGGAAGGGAAGAAAATGCTAAAGTGGAAATCCATTGCCGTTTAATAATTCCATTTATAATGATTAATCTATGTTGTAAATGAACGCGAGATTTGAGAATCCACTAACAAGCTTGCGCACTTGCCCCACCACCACGCAAAAGCGGTCGAGTGTTCAAATATTTCCATTGTCAATGTGTGTAGGTGTAGGTAAAGCGTATTTTTTATAGGCTGGAGAGCATTATAATTGGGCTTTTCAAAAACCGCGTTGTGCTAACTGAAACAAAACTCGAGACTTTTAATCCGCTTTCTCTTAGTCTATGGACCTATTCATTATGTTCTCGTTGAATATGTCGGTTACCCTAATTCATTATTGAGGTTATGGATGTATTCATTATATTCTCGTTGAATATGTCCGTTACCCTCGTTCGTTATTCAAGTAGATTTTTCATTCACTTATATTATTTATTTGTCGCAATGTCTCACAACAATTCCGGCCATAGAAGGTGACAACCATGATTAGTCACTTTTATAGGAAGAGACGCCCATACTAAAGCACCCTTACTAAGATTTAAATTGCGAGGTGAATGTCCAATCAATCAAATGTCCCAATGTGAACCGATAACAACGTCTTTTGAATGGATCGAGGTACCGATTTTCTTGACGGTAAGTTGAAATGTTTATATTATTGGTTTTTAAAAGTTTGATTAAAATTATTATTTAAAAATGATTAAATTGTTATTTTTGGAGTGTAGGTTTCTATATTTAATGTTTATGTAAACGAAGGAAGTGGAAATGGCGAAGAAGATTATGAAATAGTCCATTATTGGACACTCCATTTATAATTAACCATAAATCAAATTTAAATAAATTAACTATACATAAAATTTATACTTTTAATTTTTTTTTTATTCTATTTTAATAGAGATTATTAATTGCAATATAATAAATTAAAGTAAAACAAAATAAAAAGAAAGGACATTTTAAATAATAAATGTAGACTTACTCAAAATGTTAGAAGTTTCATAATCTTAGGGGTGATTTTATCTCCAAAAAGTTATATATAGATTCTAACATAATAAAATATTTTTATTAATATCAATTTATTTAATGTTAACATTTAATAATTTATTAATTTAAATTCTATAAATTTAAAATATTCTTTTATTAAACTCACACCAATTTTCCATATTCTACAAACCACTACATTTATGTGGATTATTTAAACAATTAACATTTACTTTATTACAATTTCATTTAAAAGTTATTGATGTAGTTTTCTTCTCTAGTTTTGAAAAAATGCGGGCTTCTCTCTTGATAGTAAAATGTGCATTGATTATTCCTTTTAATTAGGTTGGGTTTATTAGTACTTTAAATAAACCTAGTTTTTATAGTTTTCAATATACATTTTCACATATACTTCATTTTGATTTCTCTATGAAAATTTATACATTTTACTAAATTGTACATACTTATATTATTTTAACCTCACATAATTATGTGTATTTTTTTATAAGTGGAATTTGTTGCATTTTTCATTATACCAATCTATTTAAAATATATTCTACTTATCATATTATACAATATGATATTATTCTTATAAAAATAGCTTTTACTAATATCAATTATGATAAATAATATAGTTTAATAATAAATTTATTAACCATGCTTATGATTGGAGACACATAGAAAAAAATTATATCTTCACTAAGTCCATTTTCAATGATGTTACCACTTTTTTCTTTAAAATATTATTATTAGTTTATTTATTTTTGGGGATTTGTTTAATATCGTAATTGTGATCTATTTGTTTCCTAAAAAAATATTTTGATGATTGTAGGGATTATTTTTAGTTGTTTTGTAATTTTTAATTTTTAATGATATTTCATTATGTTGATTTTTTTTTTTTTTGTAAATAAGAGTTGTATAAAAGGTCTTCAAAAAACCCAAGTTATAGTATCATCAAGAGTTCCAGACTCTAATAACTCAACTGCCTAAAAGGGAAACCAGTTCAGCCAACCGATCATAGTAAATCTCATTGTCTTAAGCTACTAGTCTGAGAATGATAAAACTCAAACATAAAAATTACAGTCTCCATAAAACAACATATCAAATATGATCATAGGCCCCATGAAGCAAAATAAATTCAGACACTTGGCTAAACTAACATAAAGACACCTATGTCGGTCATGTGGTGGGCTTGTAGTAGGGCCACACGAATGGGGATGTGGCGTTGGTTGTCGGGTCTACAATAGGTACAAATTCCTCTTCAATACTTGTCCCTCCCTCTTCCATGGGCTCGTGCATGGCGTCTCCTATGTCGACATCGCCCCCGACCCAATCCTCCTCATCCCATGTACCTCCCTCCTCCATGGCCTAGTGCATGGCAGTTCTTGTGTCGATGCCACCTCCAATCCATTCCTCTTCAACAAATGTCCCTCCCTCGTCCATGGTCTCGTGCATGGAACCTCTTGTGTCATCTTCATCTCCAACCCCTATAGCACCTACTCCTCCATCCCCTGAGACATCTTCGTTTCCACCCCTTGAGGCTTCGCCTACTCCTGGTGCCGAGTGACAATCCCCCTGCAGAGTTGAGAGTATTCGCAGGACCGTTGAAGCCTTTCCGTCCAAGATTTCCATACGAAACTGGAGGTCATCCAGGCCTTGTCATAGTTCAAATACCAAACCTTGTAGGATTACAAGGTTGTCCTGCAATTATAAGTCTAGTACTAAATCTGAAAAGGAATGAGGCCCTCGTTGTCATCCTAGGAAATTTGGTTGCGCTCCGAGGTGAGGCTAGTTGGTTGGGTTCTCTGGATGGACTGGTGCGCTCTCCGGTCAATTGGGTGGAACTGCAGGAAGCGACAACGAAGTGGAGGCCAAATCAAATGAAGGCCCTGGGTTAAAACCCAAGGAATTTTCCAGTTGACTTGCGGGGGGAGAGGAGAGGTGCGAGAGGTTGTTGTGGATTTGTCGAGACTATGACTGAGAAGAGGGAGAGGAAGATGAAACAGGTGATGAGTTTGGAGATGGTGCAGGTGGAGGTTGGAGAGCCACTCGCTGTCAGCTTGACTTCCAAGTCGAGTCTCCCTTAGATTTCCCCCTTTGTCTCGGCATGCTTGGGACATTGAGGGGAATTGCAAGCACCAGAAGGAAGCATAGGTAATGAAGGTGTAGCTGGTGGGGGTGCAAGTTGCAGGAGGTCTCAACCTTGAAAGAGAACCTTTGCAAATGCATCTGGTATAAATCATGCTGTCGAGATTACTGAAGGAGGCAAAGGCGCATAAGTAGAGTAAATTCAAATGCATGGCTCTGAGCCATCAAAATTAAAATGATCTTAGGCTAGACGCACCGAGAGTAATGGTGCCTAGGCCCGCGTTAGCTTGGCTTAAATACATGAGGGTGGCGGGAGGGTGTGCCACACTCCTGTCACATGGCCATCACCATCCTGGTCGCTTTGCACCCTCTCCTGTTGACACGTGTCCCACAATGGCACCCCATCTGGGAGTTTTTGACGGCTTTAGCTTTATCCTTGCAATGTTGAAGGATGGGGTATGTCGGGTTGATGGAGTTTTGGTAGAGTAGCTCCTGTCCTTCCCAATTTGTTCCAATATTAGCCAGTTCATCAGTGATCTGATTCGCCTTCCTCCTTACATGCTATGGGATGAAGGACTGATTGGGTCAAATAAGATTCATAATTGTCCTCAGCTCGTGAGAAAGTTGCCAGCATGGTGAGATTCTCTTTCGGTCAGCGCCATTTAGGATTTTCTGAAAGAGATTGATAATGATTTATGAGTCTCGTTCCACAATAATCTTGGTGAAGTTGTGCTCAATGGCCAATTGCAAGCCTGTGGTGAGCCCCCATAACTCTGTAACAATGTTTGTGGTGTGGCCTAAGCTACCCGTGATGATAAGAAGAATTCTTGCCTGGTGGTTTTGGAAAACCAGTCCAAATCGTGTCGCCCTGGGTTACCCTTGGAAGCTACATCAAAGTTGAATTTGATAAAACCATCTAGAGGGGGGGACCAGTGTGTGGGGATGTCCTCGATAGTTTGAGTCCTAGAAGTGAGAGGCGGGCCCTGAACTGGGTTGAAGTTCCAAGACCTCAAGATGCTTTGCACCTGAATTGCGCAATTTAGGTCTATTTCGATCCAATGCTGTAACTTGATTGTTTCAAGAACGTTGTGACATCTTTGATTCCAGTAGTGTTGCCATGGGAGCTAGTCATTTATGAAGATCCTTTTGTTTCTTTCCTTCCATATTTTCTAAAGAATGAATCCTTGGATCAATTTCCATATACGATTGAGAATATGTGACCAGAAAGCCACATCTCACCAATATTCTATGGTGGTGTTGATGCTATCCCATT
The DNA here is from genome assembly GCA_009831015.1 of Picea engelmannii. NCBI lineage: Eukaryota > Viridiplantae > Streptophyta > Pinopsida > Pinales > Pinaceae > Picea > Picea engelmannii. The sequence goes on from ML782713.1 coordinate 179,833, forward strand.
TTTCAATCCGAAGTGCTTATGATTATCACACATTGATCTTAGACCTGAGTGGTGTAAGGGAAGATGTTAAGAAGATGATTAATTGTTTCTGCCTCCTCCTTACAAAGTAGGCAAATGGATGGGCCAACGAACCCCCTGTTAGTAAGGTTGTCCCACATGAGGATGCTTTCATGTGTTACCAACCAAAGGAAAATGATGATTTTTGGCTAATGCTTTAGGGACCATATTTTGTTCCAAACTTTCCTCTAGGGGAAAAGATCAGAATAAGTCTTGACGGTGTAGGCCTATTAGATTTTGAAGGTGCCCCTTGGTGAGTACCCCCATCGTAGGATGTCCTTGCCTATGAGAATGGGGATTTTCTACGCATTGATTGTGTTGAGACAAGGCTTAAGATCCACCTATACCTCTATCTGCAGGTCCTCTCTCGTAGATTTTTAACATCTCCAAGTAGTGTTCGTTGGGTCGTCCTTCCATTAGTCTACCACTTTTTTCAATCCTGCCTTTATAACTGGGGTGTTGAAGGTGTCAACCCAGGCTTCTTGCTCTAAAATATGTAACTGTTGGCATGAGTCCTTCTAGAAGAGGGTTGTTTAACCATTTCATATTTCCTAGAAGGCGTGATTGAGTACAAGTTGTTGATTTTCCTTGGATGTTGTCCAGATTAGGGAGCCTCGGTTATCTCTTTTCCATCTAATCAAGTTTTTTTCCATCATGTTAGAAGTGTACTTTCTTCTCCAGAGCCTGGCCCAAAGGTCTTGAGGCCTTTTTAGCCATCTCCACCAAATCTCAACACTCAAGATTTCGTTCATGGTTGAAGGGTCCCTTATTCCCAGACCCCCTTGAACCTTGGGTCTGCAGAACTTTTCCCAACTGATCAATGCCAGTTTTTCCCCTATTTTGACTCCTTTCCAGAGAAACTTTATCTGCAAGGTTTTGATAGCATTAAGTAAAAATCTAGGGGCAACTAGGGTTGACAAGGTATAAACTGGTAAGTCTTGCAGCACTGACTTAAGAAGAATGAGGTGACTAGGGATATTAAGAGCTCGGTAGGTCTAGGAGGAGAGTATTTTTGAGAAGGAAGTGAGGAGGTTTTCCCACAAGTTGTTCTTGAGGGCATTTTCCAATTGGGGGATGCCTAGATATTTGGAGGGAAGGGAGCTTTGAGTGAAACCCAAGATTTCATAGATGTGGTGCTGAATCAGAAACCGAGTGTTGAAAAATAAGATTTGGGACTTGTCCTTGTTGATGTCCAGGCCTGATTCGTCACATAAAGTTTGAAGGATGGAGGGAATGGAGTGGGCCTCCAAGACTGTGGGGGATCCCATCATTAGAGTATCATCAACAAATTGGGTGTCAGAGATCGGAGGATTGATGCCATGTAGTGGAAGGGCTGGCAGTGATTTTTTAGCTATGTCAACCTGAATGGATCGGCTGAGACCTTCTTCCATGATAATAAAGAGGAACGGGGTAAGAGGATCATCTTGTCTGATTCCTCTGGTGGGGGAGAAAGGATGGGAAGGGACACGATTGACAAGGATTGAGAAGAAGGCAGAGGAGGTGAGGTCCTAGGGATTTTCCTTTGGGGGTGTCCTTGAGCACTTGGTATACTTCCTCGAGTATGATGGGCTGAAGAAGGGAAACATTCTGCTCCTTCATGATTAAAGTGGGTATGTGTTGCCTAACCTTGGTTATGGCTTGATATCTGTCCTTCTGAGGTTCTGTCAAGAGGTTTTTGTAGTAGGCAACCAACTCCTCCTCCATATCCTCATGGGATTGCATGATTTTCCTATTGTTTGAGATTACCTGCATGATGAAAATGTTATGTCTTTGTTGAAGGGTAGACCTGTGGAATAACTTGGTGTTTCGGTCACCCTCCTTGAGCCATTGGATGCGATACTTTTGTCACCACTAGATATCTTCTTGGGATTTTCTTTGTTCAATTCTTTGGCTTATTGTTACTTCCCAATCTTTGAGGTCCTCAGAGTTCCCTTTCTCTCAGATTTGTCTTTGTACAATGCCCATTTGGTCTATTAGTTTCTTTTGCACTTCGAAGATGTTGTTGAAGGTGTGTTTATTCCAAGTCTTGAGTTGCTTCCTAAATTTTTTAAGATTTTGTTGGAAACAATACATCTCAGAATCATAAGGTACCACTGCCTCCCTCCACAAGTGGTTACCTTTATTGAAATTTTGGGTGACTAATCCAGAATTGCTCCACCCTAAATGGTTTTTGGCCAGGGGTGGCTGGTATGTCCATCCACAACTAGATAGGCTACTGGTCCGATCCATGGACGTCGAATATGCATATTTCTAGAGTTGTGCCCTCCATCATGAGGGAGTCTGTGAGAAGAAATCGGTCCAACCTGCAAGCTATTTGATGGGATCTATTTCTTCGATTTCTCCAAGTGAATATTCTGTTGGAGGTTTCTAAGTTGATGAGGTTCAAGTTGTCTATGAGATTCTGCAAATATCCAAAGCCTAGTTCCAAACACTGAGTTCCCCCCCTTTTCTCATCCAGATTGTGAATCATATTGAAATCTCCTCCTAAAATCCACCTATTCCCCTCGATTAGGGTATCCAAGTACTCTAGATTTTGAAGGAAGGCATGCTTATCCCTAGAGTTGGTGGGTCCATAGACATTTGTAAGGTAGCCCAGTTTGTTGGAGCCAATGAGTCGGTAGGCTGCCAAAATGGACCATTTAGTTGTGAATTTTTTTTCCAAAGTGACTGAGCTTAGATTCCAAAGTAGAGCCAGACCCCCAACTATTCTCATGGGCATCGTGTATATGCCTTTCCCTTGCTTCCAAAAGTAGGGGAGGAGCTTGTCCATATCTTCAGTGGCTCATTTTGTTTCTTGGAGCATCATTGTGTCTGGTTTTTCTTCTATGATCATGTCCCGTAGCAGCTTTTGCTTACTACAACCGTTGAGTCCTCTTATATTCCAAGAGATGATCTTCATGATGAGGATGGGGAGGGGAGGGGAGGAATCTATGCGAGATGAGGTGGATCTAACCAGAGTTAACCATGAAGTGCCCTATCTCTCGAATGAGCTTACTAGTTTATTTCCCTCCTCGTTTATTTTCATCGTTCTAGGATTTGCATTGTTCCTTCTCTGTATTTCCTTGTATTCCCAATACCACGTTGGATCTGGCAGTGGAACCTGCTGAGGATTTAAGGAAGACCTTATGGACTGTTCTAAGTTGGTATGGGGGTATGGTATAGATTTTATGCTACTGATCGACATCTTCAAGGTGCTTCAGGTTAACACCTGCCAATTCTTGCTCGTCTAGATCCATTTCGACATCTCCATCCTCAATTTATGTCCATTCCATGGTTTTAGTGTTGGAGGAAGTTGGGGAAGTAGGAAGGTTCAAATCTTGGGCTTCCCCTGGTTTTTCTTTGCTTGTTTTTTGGGGTGTTTTCTCTGTAGGCGAAGCCTTTGAGGCTGTTGGGTTCTCCGGTTGGTGTTGCAGAATCCCATATTGATTGTTGGTGGTTAGATATTTGTTTTCTTGAGCTGCCTTCTTCTGTCCTCCTTGTTTTCTCCTTCCGGGCACCTAAATGAAGCCCTCTTTGTTTTTGTTGGCTTTTGGGTTACCATCTTTGCTTGTTGAATTGAGGGGGAAGTCCCTGAAGAGATCCCCATGATCATGAAATTTTTTGCATCTGAAGAGAATGTGTTTGTAGTCAATTGTTTGCAGCCAGTCCTCATCTTGATATTCTAGAACAATAGATCTTGGGAGTATCCTGGCGATGCTCATATAGATGCAGATCCATGCATAGGAGGTGTATATTATTTGTTTCTTAGTCTCTGAGGATTCGACATACACTCCAATGGTGTTTCCTATGCCGACCAATACCTCTTCCAACCAGAACTCATGTGGCAAGGTGTATAGCCTCATCCATAATGGGGCATGCACAAAGTCCTATGTTTCAAGGCTAAACTTCTCAGTCCAAAACTTCAAGAAGAGCCTTGCTGAGTTGAAAAAATATGGTCCTCCATAAAAAATACGATTCCTGTCTTCTAGGTTATGCAGGATTATGGTGAAGAAACCCTTGGAACCCAGTTGTAGATTATAATGTCCTTTGGGCTTCCACCACTGATATATCCATTTTACGAGATCATGTTATGAGGGCGAAAACCCTAAAAATTTTCCCACTAGGGCATAATCTCTCATATATTACTTTTGTTCCTCGATCTGGGCTATGAGTATGATGTATTTAAGGGATTGTGGCACCCGAGAAATGCATTTTATAGGTATCCATGGCTGTGTCATGCTTGTTTATGTCGGTGCTTTCCTAGAATCGATATCCATCTCTTTGTCCTTGAAAGTGCCCTTGGATAGTAGTTGTGGGCGAAGATCTGGAGGTGGCTTAAATATGGGGTTCCTGGAGCCCCCTCCATTGTTTCCATTTGTCATCGCCTCACTATAGGATGGGCCTCACGACCCTCCCTCACTCGGAATCATTGAGCCCTACAGGGGTGACCAAGCACACTAGAACAACATAAACCCTAACCCTAGCCTAGATGCTTGAGTGCTCTCTTCACAAGTTTTTATTCAGAATATATTAGGGAACCACCTCATTGTGTTTCATTTTTAATTTCTTTAGTAATTAAGGTTTTTATAGCTTTATAGCTTTATGCATTTGTTTCATAGTTTTATAAATTTATGGGCTTTAACTAATAGAATATTGTTTTCTTAAATTATTTTTCAAAGTTAAAATTTGTTATTTGTTATTTCTGATTCTTTTATTCTTAAGTATTATATGAATCTAATTGTTATATTCATCTAATTTCAAATTTATTTATTGAAAATTTTACTTTTAAAATTTTCAAAAGAGATTTTTTTTTTTAATTTGAAAAAAAAAAATCATTTGGAATTTAAATATTGTTAATAATTTTGATTCTATAGTTTATTTATAATGACAATTTCATTTAATTTTAGCAACCAATATTTTTACTTTTGCAAAAGTTAAATTTGAAGATTTTTTATTTTAAATTTGTTTTTAATAATTTTTATCTATTAAAATTTAAATATTTTTGTTTATAATTTAATCATTAAACTTTAATTCTAAATTTTTTATAATTATTCTTATTTTAAAATGTTATACTTCTTTATTTATAATTCATAAATATTTATATCTACTTCTATATAATTCATTTGTATATAAAATTTTCTCTATCAAAATTGCCTTATGATATCAAACTTTAACTTTAAAAAAGAAAATAAAAGAAACATATTTTTGAAAATAGCCTCACATCACTTTGTCACTTCTCTATTCCTAATTCATGTATATCTATATTAATTAGTTGTAACAACCCTAATTAATTAATTATCATGATTAAATATTTGTTTAATGAATATTAGATTACTAAATTAATTAATTAATTATCATGATTAAATATTTTTTTAATGAATATTAGTTTAATAATTTATTAATTTTTATTTTGGAGACTTAACGTATCGGTAGATGGACCCATTTATGGAAGGGGGTAAGTTTGTTGGGGTTTAATGAGGGGATAAGGTGGTTGAGGTTTAATGGGGGCATAAGGCTTTGGATAATGAAAGGGAAGGGACATAAGGAACGGAAAAGCACTCAGGAAGGGGGAAGCTCTTTTTGGGGTGAGGATATTTTAATTTATGGGAGAATGAGAAGGTGAAGAGAGGAATAGTTTTGGGTCTGCATCTATATTTCTGGTTTTACAGGTAGCTTGCTTGAGGATCTTTCTTGAGGACTTTCACAGGGGGCACCTATTGCTGGGTATTTTGGGCTTGGGGGCCAGAAAGGAATCCTGGGGCTAGCGAGCCACATAGGTTGTTCCTAGTTGGATCAGAAGTTAGTCAGTTTTGGGTAGAGCTTCAGCTTGGACAGAGTTGGAGAACAACATCAGTTGTAGGTATTTATTATCATTACTATGTTGTGTTCATTATTGTTATGTTGTTCATTTTTTTTACTATGCTGGATATGCTATTCATTATCATGCTACTCATTTTTAAATTTTGTTGAACAATGAATTGTTATTATGCTGAATATAGAACATAAAATAAATTATGATCGAAATTCTATATTTTAAATTTATGTTTTTAACGCTTTGTTTGGACAACCCTTACACATGGTATTAGAGCCTGGTTTCAAAACTGAAACCTGGGCTTCACCACCCACAACACTGAGATTTTTTCTTTATGCCAACATCGTCTTCAACCCCTTCATCCACGATCCAATTTGAGTTGTTACAACAATGGAAAGCATCTCAGAGAGGGGGAGTTCGTATATGATGGACCAGCCCACCATTCCCACAAACTATTTGGAATAAGGGACTCTGTAAGGCCATAGCTAGAAGTAGGACTAGTTCCATATTTCACACTGCCCTCACCCCTGGTCACCAATTCCAACAAAATTACTTGCAGACCCGAATCATTAATTCCCATTGTTTTACAAATTCTCCTTTTTCATTTCAATTTCCTTTTAAAATTCAAGACGGGGACACGGATAATGAAAACCCAACAACAATCATAGAAAATTAATGTTAAGAAAGAAAACTTGAACCACTTGTGAGGTCTTGGAAAGAATGGGATTAAATCCTATGCATTGCATAGAACATTAATAATTTGTTGGCTCTTAAATACAACTCTACTAAAATATGGTTGTAGTCTCTTGTTTAAATCACCTTAGGTGTATTTGCTTCCTGGATTTACTAAATTGAGAAAAGAAAATACTATAGAACCTTAGTTCATCCAGACATAAAATATGGACATCGGCGTCAGATAATCATAGTTTTGAAATCTCAATCTTTCAGATACTTTTTACCATCCAACAATAAGGGCTCATTCTACATGTTACTAAAGGTTAAAAATACTAGCCCTGCAAGGAACATAATGCATCTCCAGTTGGCCAAGGGTTCAAACACCTGACCAGATAAACAGAAGTGACTTACACAGCAGGTTGTACTCCGTTCATCTTGAATTTTTGTTATAGACAATTGTTTCCATTGAGCGCAATTGTTGCATAATTCACTTTCATGATAAGGAGGATGCAAAACTGTATGGAAGAAATGGGTACTTGTTGAGAATCGAACCCACAACATTGGCTTTTGTACATGCCTGCCTAGGTGGGGGTTTTGGGTCCAAGGATTCCATCAGTGGACTACATTGAAAGAGGGTTGGAACAGTCACATGGAGAAAATAGAGCATTGAAGACACTGAATTGAGCATTGAGATAATAATTTATTCTGGAAATGTATCATCCGACCAAAAAAATAAAAAAAAATAAAGACAATTTCAAAGTTGTTTCGACATTAATTTGACATCATTTTATATTTAGATTACATAATAATTTAATAGAATTGTATTCTATAAATGTTATCCATACTCTTCAAAAATAGAAAACATACCAAGCAATAGGGCCTCTAAATTTTTCCATAGTCATTATACAGGCATCTACCTTAAAATATAGATAGTATAAAATTAAATTATACAGGAATCTGCCTTAAATAGAGACTGTGTAAAGACATGGAGGACCTGGTGATTTTGCAGGGCCTCAGATTAAATATCCATTAAATAAATGCATGAGTAACCCCATTGATCTGGTGTCCTTCCATCCCCTCATCTTAGAGACCTGGATATTGTCAAGGCACCTCCATTTTCCCTCCAAAAATGAGAAAACAACACCAAGCCTATGCCCAAAGACTAAGAACCAAGCAACAAGGAGGAATCCCACCAAGAAATCTCTGCACAACGCATCAAGGAAAGAGCCCACACAGATCCAAATCTCGTGTAGACCACGACCCAAGCCACAATTGGCAGTTTCTCAACGAATGTTAAAATCTAGCGACCATGACCCAAGCCATGAGGGGAAACTACTCAATGAATTTAAAAAATCCAACGACCACCATCATTTTGAAAAATAATAGTCCATAAGCACTGATATACAAGTGTTCCAGCCAAATCCATGATTAAGCACCTACCAAAAGTCATACAAAAAGCACCAAAGCCAAGAGATCAAGCACCAAGCCACCGAAGAGGAGAGTATACTGCAAAATCACAGCCCAACGCCCAAGCGCAAAGATCCAGCCACTCTCCAAGTATGTGAACCAAATGCCAACACAACACCAGTTATAATTCACAACACACAATGCCTAGCACTCGAGTCTATCCCTAATCCTACAAGGGATTCTATATTCTATGCATAACCAGAAAAGAAAGAAAACAAAAAGGGGGTTTGGGCTAAGCCTTTAACTTCCCTGGCCATGACTAAGCACCATGCCTTACAAACTAAACTACCTATAAAATATATCATGTATCACCATGCCCAAAACCAGGCTTTAATCCTCTGAGAAGGATACCCACAGGTCATTATGCCCTAAGCATCAAGTCGAGCTTGTTGAGAGGGAGAGTGCAGAGTGGAGAGGCGGCAGAGCGTTATGCGAATGTTTTATGTAGGGTTTGGGGATGGGGATTTGGGGAAGACTGGGTGTAGGGTTTGATAACTGAGAGTGGGGAAGAGGGGAACGTGGGCCTCATGCAAAGACCCATGATGCTAGACTTTGATTTTATTTATTTATTTAAGTTATTTTATTTTATTTTATCCATTTAGTTTTAATTAATTTTAAACATTGTTTTAAAATTTAGTTGGTAGTATATAATGTAAAGTAATTACTTATTAAAATAATTATTTGTAGTGTAATATAAAGTAATATCATGAAAATTAATTAATGTTAAGTAATTATTTTTAGTGTAAAGTAGTTATCTTAAATCATTATTGAGTGTAAATTTTTAATTTTTGATTTTAAATTTGATTAATTTTAAGGTTTAAATTTTATTTTCAACTAATGATTTTAGTGATTAAATAAAACTAGTGACTAATTAATTAGAATGAATAATTAATTAAAGTGGGTAATTAATTTTAATAATTAAGTACATATTTAATGATTAAGGTTAGTGATTAATTATGCACAAGATCACATTAATTGGTTTAAAAGAAATTTGGAGGGGGCTTCATGCACGCTAAGAAGGTAAGTTATAAAAATTGGCAAGTGTGGTACAGTGCTAGTGTAGCTACCAAGGAGAGAGAGTTAGTAATTTTCCTAGGTGAAGACGTTGATCTTAGACACTTTAACCCTGACCTAGCCACTTACCCTAAAGAGAGTAACATCTGTTTACAGACAAGTAATAAAAAAAAAAACTTACACCTAACCCCATGTTTTCAGGTATAAGTTGCGCAAATGTGAATTGCCTTAGACAAGCATAACAATCTTTCAGTTAAGGGACAATTCTTTGAACTGGTGGGGCAACCTGGAGAGGCAGTTGCACCTTACCCTAGACACTGTCTCTTGGGAACTTTTTGAGGAAAGGTTTCGAAGGAAATATATACCAACTTACTATGAGGAACAATAGGTGGGAGCATTTCATGCTCTAGTACAGAGAAATAGGACCATGGAAGTGTATGAGATCAGGTTTATGGAGTTGTTAAAATATGTTTCATACATGGATAATGATCAACGATAGGAAGAATGCTTTGTCTTTGCATTAAAACCTAAGATAAGGGCCATGGTACAAATGTGGAAACCGTCTTCAGTAGAGGAAGCAGTTGAAAATGCATGCTATGCAGAGGAAAACATGAGCTTAAATGGAGGTATGTGATCGACCTTTCCACATCATATTGTATTTGTGGGGAAGGCCCTTAGGACCTTCTCTAGGGGAAGGAGCTCTAGGCCACCTTCTTATGGTAATAGAGTCACACCAAGGACAATTGCTTCAGGTATTTCAATGATAGCAAGTGCAGCATCCCACTCATCACCAATGATGCAGGAAGGTCCACGACATTCTCAGGGAGAAGCAAGTAGGCATAGGGGTTCTAGGGGAAGGAGCTCATTTCAGAGACCATCACAGAGTAGTGCACAGGTTCCATCTGGTGTTATATGTTGGGGATATGGAGGACCACATTACTAGCGTAATTTCCCATAGTTGCAAGAAGGATTTGTGCATAGAGAAGGAAAGGCCCTGATGGGAAGAGAAAGTAGTAGCCACCAGATTTATGCAACGGTTAATAATTGCCAGGAAGAACATGAATCCATGGTGGTGGAGTCGTCAAGTACGCTAAATTATATCAATGTTAAAATTTTATTTGATTCTGCTGCTACAGATAGTTTCATTTCATCATCTGCATTAGAAAAGAGTGGGTTCACAACCTATGATCACAATGACTTTAAACAAGTCGAGATGGCTTCTGGGGAAAAAAAAAGTTGTAGGACCTACCATTGATAATTGTCTAGTAGACCTAGGAGTGTGTACTACTAGGTTGAAGGTATATGTCATTGCTCTGGGGATGTATGACCTAATCATTGGAATGGATTGGTTAGAATCCCATAGAGCTATGGTAGATTGTTTCACAAAAAGGGTTCTTTGTGTTGACGATGAAGGAAGGCCATTAGAGATCCACGGTGTATAGAGAAAGGTGTCTCTACGCTTTATCTCAACTATGAAGGTTAAGCAGTGCATGAGGCAAGGGTGTCAGCTATATGTAGTGGAAGTAGTGAATGAAAGGAAACAACCCTCCTTGGATTAGTACCGAGTATTGTCAGAGTTTAGGGATGTTTTTCCGAACGAGTTGCCAGGGTTACCTCCTGAGAGGGAACTTGATTTTACTGTTGAGTTAAAACTTGGTGCAGAACCAATTTCCAAGACTCTGTATAGGATAACACTACTAGAAATTTGTGAGTTGTAGATGCAGTTGAAAGAGCTACTCGACTTAGGGCTAATAAGGCCCATTGTCTCACCTTGGGGTGCATCAGTAATTTTTGTGAAGAGGAAGGATGGTTCCTTATGACTGTGTATATATTACAGGGACTTGAACCGTGCTAAAGTGAAAAATAGGTACCCAATTACACAGATAGATGATCTGTTTGATAAAATGAAAGGAGAAATGGTATTCTCAAAAATTGATTTGTGATCAGGGTATCACCAGTTAAGGATTAAGGAAGGCAATATGCATAAAACTTCCTTTCGAACTTGGTTTGGGAATTACAATTTCGTTGTAGTACCTTTCGGATTAACCAATGCACCAACAGTATTCATGAGCCTAATGAACGGTGTATTTTGGAAGTACTTAGACCATTTTGTACAAGTCTTTCTAGATGACATCCTCACCTATTCCAAGAAGGAAAGAAAACATGAGGAACACTTGTGAGTGGTGTTGTCTTGCCTTAGAGAGAAAAAATTGTATGGGAAGTGTCGAAGTGTTCCTTCTTCCAGAAATAAATTCACTATTTAGGTCATATCATTTCCGGTGAAGGAATTTATGTGGGCCCAGAAAAGGTAAAGGCCATTAAGGAATGGCCAGTGCCGAAAAATGCTCATGAGGTAAGAAGCTTCATCTGGATAGCAGGTTATTATCGAAGATTTGTGGAAGGGTTCTCTACAATAGAAAAAACCATCACCACTTTGCAACGAGAGGGGGTAAGGTATGAATGGACAAAATAATGCGATAGTGCATTCATCGAGATTAAGAGGTTATTAACTAGTGCACCAATTCTATGAGTGTCAGATATGGATAACGGCTTCATAGTCAGGACGGATGCCTCGAAGAAAGGGTTGGGAGACATGTTAATGCAATATGGAGGAGTGATAGCTTATGTGTCAAGGAAGTTGAAGAAACAAAAGGAGATTTATGCTACTCATGATTTAGAGTTGGCAGTTATAATGCTAGCTCTGAAACTTTGGAGGCACTATCTAGTGCAGTGAAACTTTGAGCTCAAAACAGACAATGAAGGTTTTAAACATCTCTTTACTCAAAGGGATCTGAATGCCAGGCAAAGGCGATGGAGTGAGTTTATGAGTGAGTATGATTTTGGTATTTCGTACATCAAGGGAAATGAAAATGTGGTCGCAGATGCCTTGAGTAGGAGACCACGTGTCTTCTCCTTACTACCCTTAAAATTCAATGTGAGGGAACGTGTGTTGACGTAGCTCCATGGACACAGTTGGTATTTAAAGGTTACCTCAAACCTCCAGATTGGGAGGCAATTCGATCCAAAGTATGATGGATATAGCCTGGAAGCAGATGACTATTAAGATGCAGAGGAAGGATGTACATCCCTGAAAGTGGGGATATTCGAAGCATCATACTGAAGGAAGCCCATAGAGCACTTTATTGTGCACATTCAGGTGTGAATAAAATGTACGCAGACATGAGGAAGCTCTTCTTCTGGGTAGGCATGAAGCGTGATGTAGTCCATTTTGTCGCCAAGTGCCTAGAATGTCAACAAGTGAAAGATAACCACCATCACCCAACACGTCTCCTACAGCCACATGATGTTCCTATGTCCAAGTGGGAAGTCATTTCTATGGATTTTGTTGTGGGGTTGCTGCTCACATTTCATAGACACAATGTCATTCTTCTGATAATTGATAAGTTAACCAAGAGTGCTCATTTTATTCCAGTTAAAGATACTTATGATATAACTAGCCTGGCACGCTTGTTTGTAAGTGAGGTCATCTGTTTGCACGGGATACCCAAGAAGATCATTTCATATAGGGACTATCGATTCACTTCTAGATTTTGGACAAGTTTGCAGTTAGCATTGGGGACTCAATTGAACTTAAGCACAACTTATCATCCTGAAACAAATGGGAAAAATGAGAGAGTAAATCAATTCATGGAATACATGATTAGGATGTATGTCATAAATAATCAAACCCATTGGGAGAACTACCTACCTTCGGTAGAGTTCGCCTACAATAACAATTTTCATATCTCCATCGGAATGCCACCCTACGAAGATCTATATGGAAGCATATGCAGAACACTGTTGAGTTGGGAAAGACTAGAAGACCACGTGACAATTGGGCCAAACCTAATTCAAGAGATGGAGGAACAGGTGGTTCGGATTAGGTAGAGACTAAAGGAAGCACATGATAGACACAAAATTTATGTTGATGCACATAGGATTGACCAAAGTTAGAAAGTGGGAGATCAGGTTTTCATTCGTATCAGGCCTAATAAGAGTACCCTTTGGTTCAGGAAGGGGAAAAAGTTGTCACCTTGATTTATAGGACCATTCAAAATCAAAGAGAAAATCAGACCTATTTCCTATCATCTCGTACTGCCACCCCACTTGCATAAAACTCATAATGTTTTTCATGTATCTGTTCTACGTCATTTTGTTGCTGACGAATCACATAAGATAAATTGGAAGGAATTGAAGGTATCGGACGCAGGAACCCTCACGATAGAACCATTACGCATATTGGAACATAGAGTCCGACAGCTCAAGAACTGTCTGGTAGACCAAGTTAAGGTTCAGTGGGACAAGTATGGTCTAGGATCTGATACTTGGGAGGATGTGGAGAGATTACAACGATATTATCCCTCACTTTTTTTACCACCTCAAGAATATGTTTCTTGAAGGTTGGGTGTATGTAACACCACCTTTTGACTTAGACAGCTAGGATTACCTAAGATCTAATCACCTCTATTTTTCTATTCACAGTGAAACTATTAATGATACACTTGAAGTTTAAGATGTGTAAACCTTTATGGATGTTTAAACATTATTTGAATGACGATGGATATGATGTGATCTACTATGTGAAAGTAAATTCTATGAATTTTTAAATGTTATTTGAATGATGATGGATATGATGTGATCTACTATGTGAATGTAAATTCCATAAATGTTTAAATGTTACTTGAATGATGATGGATATCATGTGATCTATTATGTCAATGTGAAATCTATGAATGTTTAGCATTATGTGAATGATGGTGGATATGATGCAATCTATTATGTAAATGAAAATTCTATGAATGGGTAACGTTAATTGAATTATGGGGATATTATAAGATCTATTTATAGCTTGAAAATTTTGACATTGAAGTTGTTGGTACGTGGATACTGAATTGAGATTATGGTCAAATGCATTTACATTATGATAATGCATAGATATGTATGAGTTTGTGTTCTAGACTAATTTCTAGGTCAATGGGATATGAAATAGCCAAGGGATAATGGTAATAAGAGTGGATGTCATGACCTCCGACAGAGAAACAATATGGTATGAGTCTTTTTATGTGAAATTATATTGGTACGAATGCACTGTTATGATATATGGACCAGTGCAGGTTTTCAGGTGGTGAGACTGCCCAAAAATTGAATAAACGATGACAAAATTCCTAACAACATGGTTGTAACATCCCGCTCTGGCGCACTAAGAAAACTTATTTTTGAGGACACTTGCTCGGAAGTGATCTGGACTTTTGTGATGTTAAACCATTTATACTTGATTATGAGGCGATTGACAGACGACGTGATGTTTTACTATTTGATGTAGACAGGAGCTATCGACTCAGTTTTATTGAGTGTGCAGGGTTTTTGACCTGGAGGACGCAGAGGCATCGGTGGAATCCCTTGGACTCTGGATTGAGTCAGGGAGTGTGCTTTTGGGTTTATTTATTTACTGTGATATTTCATTTGATTCGATGATATGATATTGACATTTCTAACATGATTGTTGATGATGCAGGCTGACGATAGCTTGTTGACCAGACTCACATATGGAGTAAAGGGGCCACACACGATATCCAGAGAGGTTGAGGGAGAGGGGTGGACAGCAGCCCTGCCACCGCCTACTAGCACTCCCGCTGTGGCTCAAACTGTAAGTTAACGATTACCTAGTTCGAGAGGATCCACGATGCCGTGAGGGCAGACTGCGACAGTCACTCACAATGATTCTAAGGGGCGCGCAATAAGGCGAGGGCCTTATTCCTTAGAACCCTTAGTCTCCCACAAGCTCACCTGGTGGAGTGTTGACTCCAGGGGTTATAGATGTCTACCAATCAGTCCAGTTGGTGAGTGGCACCCTTGGAGCACGTGGTGCATCCTGAAGGGCACGTCGCACAAAAGAACCACAATGAGTGAGTGGCACCCTTGGAGCACGTGGTGCATCCTGAAGGGCATGTCACACAATGGAAACAAACCTAAATAGACCTAAGACAATAACACCTAAATAAATCCTTAAAACGGCACCCCAAACAAATAGTCATCCAGTTCAAAATCTAAACCTAAATAAAAAAAAAAACTTCTCTAAGAAAAAATTTCGTTTAACCTTAAGGAAAAAGGCCCTAACTCTAACTCTAAAAAGAGCCTAACCCTAATTCTAAATGAAATAGTTCCTATGAATCTTGACCTAGTCTTATACCCAAATATCTTTAGTAATAACAATTAACCCTAATAACCATTAAAATAATTAAGCAAAACATCATTAGGAGATTTTAGGCTAGAGTTCGCACCTCAATGCAGTGCAAGGAGAATACAATTTTTAGAACGTACGTGAGCTCCAGTTCTTGATTTTTAGCGTTAACTTCATCCAACTACAACCAATATATCAACGGATACATTTTATTTAACTCAGACAATAAATTTCCTTGACAGCCTCTCCTTCTTTAAATGCAACCTGCAACGAGAGTTCTTTAACATATTGAAAGCATAACTCCCTTATGAATGCAATAGTTTTTCAAAAATTTAAACCCATTCATAAATAAGCAAATACCAAAAGCCATAGTTTTGATTGACAGAACGCATAACCATCAGTGAATAAATTGAATGCTTAAGGGACTAAACTATTTCCTTAAAACTCATACATAAACTTATATTGAACTAATAGTAATAAAGTTAATTAACGTGCTGGAGTATAAAAAATATATATATGAATTAAAAAAAAAAAGATATGAAAAGATGCATTGGCGCTTTTACTTTTTTTTGGTTTTAAAGAAGGGATTAAAAAAAAATTAGGGAAACTAAGTAAAAAGGGAAACACAGAAAATTAATAAGTTAAAGAAGTTAATTGTGGAAAAAGGTGGGGGGATGAGTGCCACTTGTAAGGCAGAGAAATTTTGAGGGTTTTTCATTAAAATTAAAATTAAATATGATTTAGGGTTTGAGACTCCATAAAAAAAAGGGGGAAGGGGGAAAAAAGGGGGAGCTATTAGGTATTTTTATGCTGCCGAAATGGAAAACTGGACTGATTGCTTATAAGGACTTGGGGATTTTCTCAGCTGTGTTAGAGTGGTAGCTCAGCCTTGGAGGTGGGCTGGGAAGCTAGGTTACTGTCTGGACTGTGTGTGGCCCCTTTGTGGCTCGGGGGGAAAAGGGGGAAGCAGAGTACCCCTAGCGTTTGGCTGGGAGGTACCGGTGTAGTCTCTACGGTCGACGAGCGGGAGCGGCAAGGAGCAGGAGCAACAGGAGCACGCGGTCATCTTCAAAGCGGGAGATAAGGCTATGGTATGAGTTCTGGTTTAGTAGGTTAGAATGAGATATGATTTCTGTTTAATGGATGCATATGGATGGAATGGACGAATTAAATTATTTACTCCTCTAGTTGAACTGTGGTGACTGTTGTTTTATTTAAAACCCTAAAGTAGTGACAGTAACCATGTTTTTATTTTTCACCGAGAACCTAGCCATGCACTCCTCTTAGTGTTCCCTACGTTTTTATAGTTTAAATTCCCTGCGTTTTTACAGTGGAATTTCTCTGTGATTTGGGTAAAAATCCCTACGTGTATTTGGTGAACTTGTTCTGCGTTTTTGGTTTTAATTCTGAGTGTTTTCATATGTCCGCGAGCGTTCAATGTTCTCTGTGGGCATTCAAATGTTTCCTGTGGGCGTTCAATGTTTTCTGTGGGCATTCAAAGGTTTCAGTGGGCATTTTTAAATGGATGTAAGGGCATTTCGTTGTGCAATCTGTTCTGAGATTCGTCCCTGGCACTCTCATCCGTGAGTCTAATTTAGATTCGTCTCTGAAATGTTCTTGGCTTTGCCTGGTAATTTGGTCGCAGAAGATAACTCTTCTATCATTTCTGTTTGTGTGGGGATACAACGAATTTAGTTCTACAAGACGCAACCTCTGTGTGCACCGTTCCATCCGTGTAGCTTGGGGGACAGCGAAGGGTTAATGTGGTTGCTCGTTATAACTAGATGAGCGTATTTAGTGAACGCGTGCCTGCAACTATGATCTCCAGCTAGCTTACCCACCCTGATGAATTTCAGCAGTGCGTTACTCAGGCCTCCAGTTGTCATCGCGTCATAGATTAAGGGGAGGGGGATTCCGCGTGAGTCGAAAGGGGTTCACAACTTTCTTTTTATAAAAAAAAAAAATTGTGAGTCACAAATCTTACGCCCTTTGGTTAATAAACCTCGTCTCTGTCTTTAAATTAAATTTTTCCTATTTCTTACTGTATGAGAATGCTAGATTAATGACACGAGAGGCCACGACAGTTAATGCCTCAGCCCGGTCTCTATCTTAAAGGTCTCATTTGCTTGGGTTATTTACTGTTAGTGGCCTATTGAGAGTTTACTTGGTCGTTGCCGAGTTTTCAAATTTATGGTTAACCTTGAATGGAACAGAACTATTCGAATAACGAAGATCAGACAACGCATGATGGGTTCAATAACCCCCCATCTAGATTCCCTGTTTTTAGTTAACTAAAGAAATTATGTACCCTGTGTAACTGCTGAACATACTGGTGGTTAATAATCGAATTTGTAAACCTGAAAGGAAATTACCAATTATTTTATTAAAAATGGTATTTTTATTACTATTCATCCCTATCATTATTTTTACTTTTATTTATCCATCGATTACTTCAACCTTCCTACCAATTTAGTCCCAACCTAAAATGCATTGCTAGCCTGATTGAATACTACTAGTAACACCTCAAATTTTCCATTATAACAAGGTGCTAATCATTAGAAGAGTTTTACGCCAATCAATGGTCGTTAGGCCCTGGTGTATCTTGTTGTTCATATAATCCCCTGCTTCTCGATTTTAAATAAAGTTGGTTCCCTTTCGCTCACACTTATGTTGTTCATGACGGATTTCGCGTTCAATTTCTCTTGCACTGTGGAGATTATTATAATGTGAAGTAATGCCCTTGGAATGTGGATTAACAGGTAAGGTTAGGGTTAGTAGCACATAAACCAATGTTATGGTTATTCAAATTCTCATTAATTGTCACTTATTTAATTGTTATGTAAGTGCAAGGCTATTTTCAATCGCATTAATAATTAGTTCAACTCCAAGCTTAGGTGTGGATTTAATAATTAATAATGAAATGTTATGGCTATTCAAATTCTCATTAATTGACATTTATTTCATTGTTATATAAGTGGTTTTAATAATGTTGCTTTATTATAAGTATGGTTCTGCTATCTTTAATTCTTGGGTTAATACGCTGTTGAAATTTCCGGTTTTAATAATGCGGTTTTATTATGAATATGGTTCTATGATCGTTATAATATTGGTTTTAAGATTATCGTTGTAATATGATGGTTTAATATTAAGTGGTTTAATATGGTGGTTAATATTGTGGTTTAATATTATGGTTTAATCTTAAGGGGTTTAATATTATGGTTTAATGATGGTTAATGTTATGGTTTAATATTATGTGGTTGATAGTAAGTGGTTGATATTGAGTGGTTTAACATTGTGGTTTAACTTGTGGGTTAATATTGTGGTTTTAATATTTTGGTTTTAATATTTTGGGTTTTAATATTATCGTTTAATATTAGGGTTTTAACATTGCTATGCTAATATTTTGGGTTTTAATATTGTCGTGTTAAGGTTATGGTTCTATTAGAATTTTCGTTTATAGTAACGATATTATGATTCCATTGTTGATGGTGACAATTTAAGTGAAAGTTATTATCATTTTATTTGCAAGGTGATGGTATTCTAGAAAGAAAAGATATAACATGGTGTTGTCTTTAGGAAAAGGTTATTGCAGCTGTATTTTTATGGATATCACCTATTGATGAAGGTGCCTACTATTTCACAAGGTTATTGTGATATAAATGTAATGTGTTTATTATTTCATGATAACGGAGTTGTATTGTTTATTGTTAAAGCTGAACTTATATGTTGAATGTTCTTGATTTAAGCACAATAAAATTATTCTGGGTTAGTAAAGGAAGGGTGTTGTCTTTAAAATTAACGTGGTACTAGGTTGGTAAACCTTTCGTGTGCTTGGTCTGCTTGTGTCGGTCGGGACATAGACACCTCCTCGTAGCCTTAGTATATATGATTGTGTGTGTGATTTTTCTGTGTAAAGAATCCAGTGCCGTATCAAGAGTCTCGGGCCCTTTAAAGGCAGGGTTTCCACTCTTGCGACACACCTGAGGGGATTACTAGTTTCTGCCTGAGCAGTCGGCCAGGAGCCTATATGACCTTCTCTCTCTCCGGAGTAGAGAACTAAGATTAAACGCCTTGCTTTCCTGTGCAGAAATAGTAAGACCTACTACTACGGATTCTTCCCTCTGTGTTCGTACTATGCATAACCCAATATGTCGTTGAATGTTTGCGTAGTGCGCCTTATGTCCTTGGTCGTTGTTGTTGCAGTACTTGTGTGCGCCTTATGTCCTTGGTCGTTATTGTTGTAGTACTTGTGTGCACCGTATGTCCTTGGTCGTTATTGTTGCAGTACTTGTGTGCGCCTTGTGTCTTGGGTCGTTCATTACTTGCAGCTACTTGTTGTGCGCCCTTGTCTTCATGTGAAAATCTTCATGGCTGCATCTTGTTGGTTGTCGGGTGGCGACGTAGAGTCAAGTGTGTATGTTACTTCTACACGCGCACACACCTTAACACAAAAAAAAAAAATTCACCTGTTAAAGACTCATTGTCGTAACAAGGAGGGTGTTACATATGGTATCAGAGCTGGTTCGACCCATGACTTGGGATTCACTAAGGCTTTCGTTGACATGAGTTGATTTTTATACTATTGTTGATCGAGTTGATTGTGTGCATGCAGGTAATCGTGGTTAGAGGACGCCGCGGAGGCAGATGATGGGGTGCTAGGGGAGGATGCATGACGCCTTCAGTAGAATCCATGCCTGAGGGGTATAACCCCCACGGAAGCGAGCAGGTTCTCAGAGAGGAGTAGATAGCGGTTGGCAATGTTATTGGGATGATGAGATCCTTTCAGCGCATGTCCGAGGCTCTGATTAGCTGATTGGACAGAGACGAGGCCAGGGCACCGGCACCCACGGAGGTTCCGCCGCGCACACCGGCCGTTACAGGTATCATTCACCGTGAACTCGAGAAGGTAAAATTTCTTGAGTTCTTTGGTGCCTCGGACGGCGCAGCCACCGAGGCATGGTTGGAGAACATGACGATGTGCTTCTCACTTCGCGATTATACCTCCAACATGAAATTCTGCATGGTGGTCTTTCAACTGAAGGGGAGCACTCTTCTATGGTGGAAGATGCTCCTGCCATAGCTGAACATGGCCGTTGAAGACGTGTCATGGGAACTGTTTGAGGAACGGCTCCGAGAGAGGTACCTTTTCGAGGAATTCATTGAGCGTCAGCTCAATGAGTTCAACGCGCTACGACAGGGAGGTCGTACAGTGCCCGAGTACGAGGCACGTTTCATGGAGCTACTCCGGTATGCTCCACACCTTAACACGGAGAAACTCAAGGTCAACCGGTTCGTGTTTGGCCTTAACGACAGCCTGCGTGCAAAGGTTAGGATCTTGATGCCTCAAACATTGCACGACACTGTCCAAAAGGCCCTCATAGCAGAGGAGGAGCTTATTAATGGGGGTCAGACCAGGACTGCAGCGAGACCCACAGGGCAGAGTTCATCTGGTGCACCGAGGCATCAGACACCAGCGAGACATACTCTGGGACATCGTGGATTCCAAGGGGGATCCACTTTTTCTACACCCTGATGACTGCCGCCTCAGCAGGGGACACCTTATCGAGGACCATAGCACCAACAACAGCGTTTCCTGCAGCAACAACAGTTTAGGCCTGTTTAGCAGAACAGACCAGGGTTTCAGGCCGGTTGGCATTCCTCTTCTACTTTGGGTACTAGGATTACTGGGCCGAAGAAGGGGTGTTGGACATGTGGGGAGCCACACTACTAGCACGACTGTCCTGTGGAGAGGACCAGGGCATCCAGATCAGCTGGACCCACTACCGTGGGAGACATGGGCAAGGCCCATCGGATTCATGCAATGGTGAATAACCGCCAGGTAGAGCACCAGTCGACTGTGCTCGAGACGACAGGTATGGTTGCTGACCAGACCCTTAGTATTTTGATAGACCCAGGCACTACTGAGAGTTTCATTTCTGGTGCAGCGTTAAAAAGGATTAAGGTAAAGGCAGTCGAACAGGATGAGTTTAGCTTCGTGGAGATGGCTTCGGGAGCCAAACAGAAGGTTGGAAGAAAGGTTACGGGCTGTGCCCTTAACCTGGGAGAGTTTGTCACGAGGGTCAACTTGTACGTCACGATCTTAGGATCTTATGATGTTGTGATTGGTATGGATTGGTTGGAATCGCATGAGGCGATACTCAACTGTAAGATGAAACGGTTGAGCTTGGTTGATGACGAAGGACAGAGACGTGTGATTGTAGGATGGAACCAGGGAGTTTCCCTGAGGTTTGTCCCTTTCTTATAGTTACGGAAGAGTATGTGCAAGGGGTGCAAACTCTATGCGATCCTCGCACTAAACGAGATGGGAGTAGCGGAAGGTCTAGAACACCTTTCGGTGGTGAAGGATTTTGTGGACGTATTTCTAGAGGAGTTGCTTGGGATGCCACCGCAAAGGGAACTAGAGTTTACCATAGACCTGAAACCGGGAATCGAACCAATAGCAAGAACGGCTTATCGGATGTCGACCCCGGAGTTGCAAGAGTTGAAAATGAAACTGAAGGAGTTGTTGGACCTGGGACTGATACGTCCTAGTGTGTCACCGTGGGGTGCACCAGTTATTTTCATACGAAAGAAGGACGGATCATGGAAGCTTTGCATTGACTACCGTCAACTGAACAAGGCTACGATCAAGAATCAGTATCCCTTACCAATAATTGATGATCTGTTCGATCAAATGAAGGGTGCAACGATGTTCTCCAAGATCGAATTGCGATTTGAGTATCACCAGTTACAAATCAAGGAGGATGACATCCCTAAGACTGCCTTTAAGATGAGATTTGAACATTACGAGTTTACCGTTTTGTCTTTTGGACTGACAAACGCCCCAGGGGTATTCATGATCTTGATGAACGGGGTGTTCCGTGAGTACTTGGACAAGTTCATCCAAGTATTCATTGATGATATTTTGATCTACTCTTGGATGACGGAGGATCATGACGAGCACTTGCGCTTGGTACTATAATGTTTACGTGAACACAAATTGTATGGGAAGTTGTCCAAATGCTCTTTTTATCAATCGAGGATTCACTACTTAGGGCATGTCATCTCCGACAAAGGTATCACTGTGGATCCAGCCAAGGTTGAGGCTATTATGGAATGGCCTGTGCCGACGAATGTCATAGAAGTGCATAGTTTTATGAGTTTAGCAGGATACTATCGACGGTTTGTCGAGGGATTTTCAAAGATAGCAAATCCGATCATGGAATTGCAGAAGAAAAACAAGAAGTTTGTCTGGACCGAGAAATGCGCGGAAGCATTTCGGAGGCTTAAGGAGTTGTTGACGACAGTGCTGATACTAAAGGTCCTTGACATGGACGTGAACTTCTCGGTATGCACTGACGCATCCAAGGAAGGATTAGGCGGAGTCTTGATGCAAGACGGACGAGTGATTGCTTACATTTCAAGGAAGCTGAGAGGGCATGAGGAGAACTACGCGATGCACAATTTGGAGTTATTAGCCATCGTTTATGCCTTGAAGGTTTGGAGACACTACCTTGTTGGACGAAAATTTGAATTAAAGACTGATCATTGTGGGCTGCAACACATTTTCACGCAAAGCGACCTGAACGCGCGACAACGGTGTTGGTCAAAATTGCTTAGCGAGTACGACTTCGAGATTACTTACATAAAGGGAACAGTGAACCGAGTGGCGGATGCTTTGAGTCAGAGGCCATGCATCTTTTCGGTGTTGCCTCTTCAAATGAATCTACGTGAGAAGATTCTTACTTTATAGCGTGATGATGACCGGTACAAGGAAGTCGAGGATTTTATTGGACAAAACACAATGATGGTACCACGATATGCGGGATTTTCATTTGATAGCGATGGTTTAATGAGGTTTAGAGGTCGGATTTACGTACCACCAAATGATGAGTTGAGGATGTTGATCCCGAGCGAGGCTCATACACCAGTTTACATGGCTCACCCAGGAGTCACAAAGATGAGGGCAGATCTTAAACCCTTATTCTTCTGGAAGGGAATGAAGGCCGACATAGTCAACTTTGTGGCTAGATGTCTAGAGTGTCAGCAGGTAAAGGCTGAACATAGACACCCGGTAGGATTACTTCAGCCACATGCCATTCCAGAATCGAAATGGGAAGTTATTTCGATGGGTTTTATTGTTGGATTTCCACTGACGGTAAGGAGACACGACTCAATTTTTGTAGTAGTAGACACTCTGATGAAGAGTTCTCATTTTATTCCTGTGCGTACGACGTATCAGGCACTTGACATAGAGATAATTTTCATCAGTGAGATTGTGAGGCTGCACGGCGTGTCTAAGAAGATTATATCCGATCGAGGATCGGTGTTTACTGGACGATTTTGGACGAGTTTACAAGAGGCCTTGGGAACTCAACTTAACTTTAGTACTGCGTATCACCCAAATATTGAGGGACATACCGAACAAATGAACCAAACCTTCGAAGACATGTTGTGCATGTATGTGATGGACCAACAAAAGCGTTGGGAGGAATTCTTGCCTCTAGTAGAGTTCGCTTACAACAACAGTTATCAAAGCACCATAAAGATGACGCCTTTTGAGTTTCTTTATGGGTGACCATGTTGGACGCCCTTGAGTTGGGATCGGCTTGAGGATAGGGTCCTAGTGGGGCCAAAAGCGATCCAAGAAATGGAAGAGCAAATGAAAACCATAAGACAAAGGATTAAAGAAGCACAGGATCAACAAAAGAGTTATGCCAATGTGCACCGAGTCGACCGTAGTTACGAGGTCGGTGATCGAGTCTTCTTGCGACTTAAACCGCATAAGAGTTCGATCAAGTTCGGAAAGGGAGCTACACTCTCTCCTAGGTTCGTGGGACCTTTCGAGATTGTGGAGAGAAAGGGGCCCGTGGCCTATCGACTAGCCTTGCCTGATTCTTTGAGGCGTATGCACGATGTTTTTCATGTATCTGTTTTGAGACATTATATTAGTGATCCTACACATGTGATTGACCTGAGTTCCTTGCAGGTATCGGACTAGGGAGAGCTCATGGCTAAGATGGTCCGCATATTAGATCATCGTGTTCGACAGTTACGACGTCGAATGGTAGATCAGGTCAAGGTCCAGTGGGACAGTTATAGTACGCACTCGACGACCTGGGAGGACGCATATGATATGCGCCAGCAATTTCCATTTTTGTTTGATAGATAGACTTATGATACTATGGTACTTTTATTTCGGCATTATACTGAGAAACTTCGGGACAAAGTTTAGACCAAGAGGGGGTGTATGTAACATCCCGCTCTGGCGCACTGAGAAAACTTATTTTTGAGGACACTTTCTCGCAAGTGATCTAGAATTTTGTGATGTTAAACCATTTATACTTGATTATGAGGCGATTGACAGATGACATGATGTTTTACTATTTGATGTAGACAGGAGCTATTGACTCTGTTGTATTGAGTGTGCAGGGTTTTTGACCTGGAGGATGCAGAGGCATCGGTGGAACCCCTTGGACTCCGGATTGAGTCAGGGAGTGTGCTTTTGGGTTGATTTATTTACTGTGATATTTCATTTGATTCAATGATATGATGTTGACA
>ML782713.1:251257-275741 GCA_009831015.1 Picea engelmannii
GGAAGTGACATAAATGGTATAAATAAACATCATTATACATTCATTTGATACAAGTCGAATTTCAGAGAGAAGAAGAGGTAAAAGAAGGCCGGATTTCAAGGGAGGATGAAGTCTTTTGGAGATGTGTTCTAAGTATCAACAGAGAGGACCTTCCCTATTGAGGTTAAGCTCCTCCTTTCCTTACTTACTTAAAGGAATATAAATTACAGCTGCATCCATCTAGCATTTTACTCACAAGAGGAACAATTTTCCAAAGTTTGGATGTTTATTCCGAACTACGCAACGACAGACAGAGTAAAACTACAAATGGACTTCATCTTCCATTACCAGTAACTCTACTTCGATAGATAGATATTAACATTCTAGCAGGCAAATTACAACTATATATATATATATATATATATATATAGATTTCCTTCACATAAATTTCTCATAACGAACATAAACAAAGAAGAGGAATCCTTGCAGTTCCATTTTTTAATCAAATACAATGCATCATATATCAAATGATTCAACAGAGAATGGAAACTATTCTAGTTCAGATTTACAGGATACATGACATCTGATGAAAATATAGCCATTCATAATAAAAGGGGATAGATCCACATATCTGAATCCAATCCACGAGAAGACAAAGGGAACAACCACATTCCTCCCAACCGTAGAACAGGGTAGCCAAATCTACTTGCCCGATTCACGCCCTAGCCTGACCATGAATCCATGAGGGCAAACTCGGAAACTCCTCCTCAGCAGTGTCCTTCAATTCCAATAGTTCTCCTCTTGCCTCACACTTACTCAACAGTGTTCATAACAACAAGACAATTTTGCTTCAGCAATCTCCTCTTACCTCACACTCAATCCGCAATGTTCATAACAACAAGAGAGCTCAGGAATCCTTTCCTCGCATACTTGGCAGTGTCCTGCCTCCTCGCATATGCTATTTATCCATTTTTGCCCAGGTCTTTTCCCTCCTTTGGGGACTTTCATAGATTTTCTTAATCTCTTATTTTCAGGGGCTTCTAGTCGCCAAATCTTTGATTTTCCGCTTCTAATCATCATCCCAGGGGCAGTTCCAACTTGTTCCCCACTCATGGAGTCATGGTCAACTGATTTTAACGTGGTTGTTCCATTTGTCCTCCGGCAGTTAATATAATTATTATGTTGTGATACAAGTGTCATAGTCAAATAGTTAGTTGGGTCCAAACAAATCTCTGCCCAACAGTCACAATAATTAAATACAATTATTAAATTTGAAATTGAGAATTGCCATAAATGGAAAAAAATTTCTAGATTCGAATTTGCCAAAAATGGAAATAAATATCCAACAAATAAAAATATTTATTTTTGGGGGATGTCACATCCTTTCCTCCTTCAGTAAAACACTATCCTCGGTGTTCGTTCCTTTCCTGGAACAGGATTGGATGAGATTTCTGCAAATCTCCCTCCAATTCCCAAGTGGCCTCCTCGGGACTAAAGTGCTTCCATTGCACCTTTACCTGAGCGATGGCTCTACTCCAAAGTGTTACTTCTCTTCGGTCCAAAATGCACAGGGGTTCCACGTAGAAATCACCCTTGGGTTCCACCTGCACCAAGTTCCAATCAATCATGTAAGTAGTGTCATGAATATACTTTTTTAACAAAGAAACATGAAATACATTATGAATTCTTAAATTAGCTAGAAGTGCAAGATGATATGCTACAGGTCCAACTCAAGTTAGTATCTCGAAGAGCCCACAAAACCTGTGTGCCATCTTGGCACAGTTCCCCAACTTCAGTGAGATTTTTTGGGCTTTGACCTTCAAATAAACATGGTCTCCCACTTGAAATTCCAAGTGTCTTCTTTTCTGATCCGCATAGCTCTTCTGTCTGTCTTGTGCTTCTTTCAAGTTCTGTTGTACTTTCTTTACCATGTTTTCCATTTCTTGGAGCATCTCTGGTCCAACCATGATTCTGTCAGTCGGGTTATCCCAGCTAATTGGAGTTGTACACTTTCTGCTGTATAGTATTTCAAAAGGGCTCAACTTAGCTGAAGTTTGGTACCCATTGTTATATGCAAAGTCCACAAACTGTAGGTAGTCTTCCCACTTGTTCGGTTTTCTTCTTACATACATGTGGACCATATATTCTCTGATTTTCTTTGTCCTTTCAGTCTGTCCATGTTTTTGTGGGTGATAACTCGTGCTGAAATTCAAATTAGTATTTAGGCATGCAAACAATTCCTTCCAAAAAGTGGATGTGAATTTTACGTCTCTATCTAAAATCACCATTTTAGGAATACCATGCAGTCTAAAAATTTCTTTCATGAATATTTCAGCAATGTTAATATCTTTAAAAGTAGAATTTATAGGAATAAAGTGTGCAGAATTACTGAGTTTATCGATTACAACCATGATAGAATCATTTTGTTTCTGAACTTTAGGCAAACCTGTGATAAAGTCCAGTGAGATGGTCTCTGATTTCCATTCTAGTACTGGTAATAGTTGTAATAGGCTGGCTAGCAATCTTGGCACCTAGCCAAGTAGTCTGTTGTTTCTCCCTTCATATTAGGCCAGTAAAATAGTATTGTGAGTGTTGTTATTGTTTTCTGGTAACCTGGATGGCCAGAGTATGGTTTCTTATGCACTTCATCTAAAGTAGTTAATTTTAGCTCTGTTGAATCTGGTACGTAAAGTTTGTTTTTAAATCTTAATAGTCCCTCCTTGTCGATACTTATTTCTGGTTCATCTGAGTTTGTGACACTATTTTGCAATTCCTCCATCATCTTAGTGTAATTTCCATCATTAATACCTCTTGTTCTTATTCTTTGTTCCAGATCACTTTCTGCTCTGTTGATATTTATCTCAAATAAACCATGGATTTTGCGGCTTAAAGCATTTGCTACTTTATTTTCCTTACCCTTGATATGTCTAACTTCAAAGTCAAATTTCCTCAAGAAGGCTAGCCACTTTGCTTGTCTCACATTAAGGTCTGGTTGGTTAAACAAATATTTCACTCTGCTATTATCTGTCAATAGTAAGAATTTTCTGCCCATGATATAGTGTCGCCACATTTTTAAGGTATGTATTACTGCTGCCAATTCTAAGTCACGAGTGACATAATTTCACTTGTGTTCCTTTAATTTTTGGGATTCATAACAAATCATGTGCCCTTCCTGAGTTAGAACACCACCTAGCCCGTCTTTACTTGCACCAACGCATACCGTGAAGTCTTTATCTGGGTCTGCTACCTTCAAGATGGGTGCTGATGTCAAAAATTATTTTAGCTTGTTAAAACTGTCTTGACACTTTTGCGACCAATTAAACTTGGTTCTTTTCTTTTGTAATGACGTGATAGGGTAGGCTATCTTGGAGAACCCTTCTATAAATCTGCGATAATACCCAATGATTCCCATGAATGACCATATATCTACCACATCCTTAGGTACTAGCCATTCCATAATGGATTTTATCTTTTTCAAGTCCACAAAAATACCTTTCGAGGAAATGACATGTCCTAAATATTGTATTTCTTTTTGATAGAAATCACACTTGTCAAATTTTTTGTATAGTTTGTGTTTTCTTAGTGTTTGCAGAACTATTCGTAAGTGTTCATCATGTTCCTCCTCCGTTTTAGAATAGACCATAATATCATCGATAAATACTACCACGAACTTTTCTAAGTACTTGGTAAAAATCTTGTTCATCAAGCACATAAACGTGGCTGGTGCATTAGTGAGTCCGAAAGGTATGACTACAAACTCGTAGTGTCTGTATCTTGTTCAAAAGGTTGTTTTGTTTATGTCCTAGTCCTTTATCCTAACTTGATGATATCTAGATCGTAAATCCAATTTGGAGAAGATATTGGCCCCACCAACTTGATTGAACAAATTATTTATCCGTGGTAAGGGGTATTTGTTCTTAATGGTCACTTTGTTCAGTTGTCTATAATCGATACATAGTCTTAGAGTACTATCTTTCTTTTTCACAAAGAGGAATGGTGCTCCCCATGGCGAGACACTTGGTATGATATACTCTTTATCCAACAATTCCTGTAATTGTATTTTTAATTTTGTCAGTTCTGGTAGACTCATTCGATAGGGTGCTTTTGAGATAGGGGTTGATTCGGGTAGTAAGTCTATGGAGAAATTTATTTCTCTCCTAGGAGGTAATTCTGGTATCTCATCAACAAACATGTCTCTAAATTCACGTAGGACAGTGAAGTATTCTAACTTGGGCTTATCTTGTTTTTCTAATAGATTCGTTACTTGGATGGCATAAACTTGACATCCCTTTCTAATACATTTCTTGAATTTCATCGCTGAAACTTGTCTGATTGACACAGGTTTTGTTATGCGTTGGGTTGTTCTAACAGTGCAAAAATTATCTTTATAACCAAGTATCTTTGTATAACAATCTATTACTACTTTTTGTTGTTCCAACCAGTCCATCCCAATAATCATATCATAAGACCCTAGTGGTAGGATGTTCAGATTGGTCCTTATCTTTTGACAATCTAAAATGAACTCAAGATCAAAAATAAAGTTAACTACTTTTCTTTTAGTCCATGTTGTCACTTGTACAAGCCAAGATTTTTCATGCTTTTGTTTCTTAAGTTTATTCAACTCTACTACATCAGGAGTAATATAACTTAACGTAGCTCCAGGGTCAATTAAAATAGAAATTCTAGTGTCAAGTATTTTACCTTCAATCTCTACCACTGAGGACTGGTGGTCATCTTGTCGAACATCTATGGCTGCATTTATCCAATGCAGACTTATGCCCATGTCACCCACTATCAAGGCTTCCTAAAAATTGTGAACAACAGTTGTGTTTGTTGTAATTAAATGTGGACAATTCCTCCTTAGATGAGGTTCTCCACACTCCCAACACTTTAATGGCTTGCGGGATTTGTCCTCAAACTTCTACATTTCAAGGTTTACCGGTTTACCACTACCTTGCATATTCAGATGATTGGAGTGAAAATCCTTCCTTGGGAAACCCTTTGTTGCATTCTGATAAGGAGCTGGCTAGTATCTCTTCTTCCGCTAGTTTATTCCATCTTGCCTCTTATCCTTCCAGGTCTTGGGAAACTCTACCCGTTGTTTATATTGGTCATAGCACATTGGTGCCTTCCTGAATGATTCACTCAAGGATTTGGGTTTTTCAAACTCAATTCTATCCCTATAGGACTGTGGTAAACAACTTAAGAATCGTTGGATTTTTACCTTATCCTCCTGGATGTATGCTACGAACCTTAGTAGTTCCAAAAATTTATTTATAAGGTCATCCATCGTCATTTGTCTGAGTTGTAATTCCTAAAATTCTTTCGTCTTCCTTTCATAATAGATATCATAAAGGTATTGTTTCTTAAAATACTTCTTGAAGTTGGACCATTCCAACTGTTTCTCCTTTAGTCCCTTGGCCAATTTCAGGTCCTACCACCAAATGCTGGCCTTTCCCTTTAGATTGCAGATGACCATTTTGACCTTCATGTTGCTGGAATAGTTGTAGATTTGGAAGTATTTTTTGATGTCCAACAACCATGCCTCAACTTCTTCTCCTATCCTGGACTCTCCATCAAAAGTAGTTGGTTTAATCTTTTTAAATTCTCCTTCAAGGTGGCCTGTTTGTTTTCCTTTCTTTTCTGGTATGGTTTTGTCTTCAGCTGAAGGTGTCCCTTCAGACGAACTGTCTCCTTTTTCTGTTTTCACATCAGAATTCCTGGAGGCCCTTTTGCTGACCGCTTCCTCATGGTTATCATCTTTTGTGCTTTTCTTGGCTACTATACTATGCAGCAAGACTTCATTTATCTCTTGTTGTTCCAATTGTGCCTTCCTTAATTTTTCATTGTCGGCCTTGAAAACCTGTAGTTCAACTATAAGGTTTCTCATTGTTTCCAACACATCTATGGGTGATCTTCCATCACTGTTTTGTCTCAGATCTCTAGGAGGTTCTTGTTGCGGATTCTCTTCCATCCTGATTTTTGCACCTTCTTGAGCTACCATTATTTAACACAAAACATAAAAGCTTTATGTTTGCAATTCACAAGGTTTGTTAGTTTTCTCATACATAAGAATATATATACTAAGTAGTTAATGTGGCCCTATTCAGGCCCAGTGTTGTAAATTTTGCTCTGATACCATATGTAATGACCTCAAAAATCACCATAAAAAAAAAGTTTATTCCCATGGCATAAATCAATTTCGTTTTAAGCTTGTAATGTAAAAAGAAAACAGGAATGATTCAATTCTGACCGTAAGGGTATTATAACACCCCTCTAATCTACTTTGAACATAAGCTTCCGTGGGTAAAAGGAAAAGTCCCTCCATGATTTTGTTCCTTCCCTTATTCCCTGCACCCTTCCAGTATACTCAAAGTAAGAGGGCGATATGAACTTAGCTCGAAGCAGCCTCTGTTGTTCAGAGAGAGAAAAGGATATCACCCTGAAGTGTTCAGAGTGAGGCTGAGAGCAACATCGTCTCAGAGGGGTCGAGATCCAGTGGAAAAACACCAAATCTTCCTCGCCAAATATATTTAGGAGAACGAACGGTGATAAAATTGTCGGGAAAAGGACTGAAATCCAATGGACCATTAGATCCCATAGATTTGTGTGGAAGTTAAGGATGATCTATCAAAACTCAGGAGGCTAAAGATCAAATGTCTTTAGAAGAACAAACGGTGGAAAATTCATCAGGAAAGTACCAAAATCCCGTGAATCATTGGATCATAAAGTTCCTCACAACAACTTGCAAAAAGAGAAAAGGGACAAGTGGGACCCGCCTTTCAGGGTTCAGAGTTTCGTGAATTCAAAGCCTAACCTCTACACCCCAGAACTCCCAAAATCATGAAAAGTGAAAATGTGGAAAGGTGGGAGCCCCTTCGGGATTTCGGGATTCAGAATCTTGTGACTTCAAACACCAAGCCTTTACACACCAGAACTTCCAAAATCACGAAAAGTGAAAAAGAGGAAAGGTGGGACCCCCTTTGGGATTTCGGGATTCAGAATCTCGTGACTTCAAACGCCAAGCCTTTACACACCATAACTTTCGAAATAGAAAAGAATGAAAAAGAGGAAAGGTGGGACCCCCTTAAGGATTTCGGGATTCGGAATCCCGTGAATTCAAAGGCCAAGCCTTTACACACCAAAACTTCTGAAATCATGAAAAGTGAAAAAAGTGGAAAGGTGGGACCTGTAATTTGGGATTTCGGAACTTGGGTTTTTGGGGTTTCAAATGTCAAACAACAATGCAAACATATCCCGCAGCTCCGAAAAGGTAAGGTGGGACCCACTACTTCAGGATTTTGGAACTCGGGGTTTCGGGGTTTCAAATGTCAACAACCATGCAAGACATTTCCCAAGGTTCCAAAAAGTTAAAGTGGGACTCGCTACTTCAGGATTTTGGAACTTGGGGTTTCAGGGTTTCAAATGTCAACAATCGCGAAGGACATTTCCCGAGGTTCCGAAAAGGTAAAGTGGGACCCACTACTTCGGGATTTTGGGACTTACGAACACATGGTGCACAACCACAAAAGAAAAAGGAAAACCAAAAAGTGAAAAGAGGAAGCTTCAAGGTTTCGGGATTCAAAACTTCGTGAGTTCATAATCCATACTTCAATATACATGAACCTTCGAAACGTGAAAGGGAAGTTGGACCAAGTGTTCCTGTCAAAAAGTTAAGGAAATAAAAACAAACGTAAAGGGAGAGAGAGCTCCTACTGTAACTCTTCACACTAGTTTCATCACTCCTTGGTCTTTAACTTTGCGGGTATTCTCAAACTTTGTTTTTTGGGAGAAAACTTACTTTTTCTTCTGGGAGACTGAGGGTGTAGAAGGATACGATATACCTTTACTTCACAGAATTTCGAATGCCTGGGGACTTAAGAAATTTACATGCACAGAGGGACACAAAGGATAAAAAAAATTCTTTGTATAGGGTAAATTCTATAATATCCACTCAGAGCCTCTTTTAAATCAATGCATTCAATGTCAACAGTACAATATCTGTGCATCTATAAAAATACATAGTTAAGAATATCATTCCATCAGAATTTGGTAATTATAATTTAATGTTTCCGAGGGATATGAGTTTGGTTTTTTGGGGGTTTAACTACCGAGAGGACCTGCCCTATTGACGTTAAGCTCCTCCTTTCCTTACTTACTTAAAGGAATATAAATTACAGGTGCATCCATCGAGCATTTTACTCACAGGAGGAACAATTTTCCAAAGTTTGGATGTTTATTTCGAACTACACGACAACAGACAGAGTAAAATTAAAAATGGACTTCATCTTCCATTACCAGTAAATCTACTTTGGTAGATAGATATGAACATTCTAGTAAATGAATTACAACTATATATATGTATGGATTTCCTTCACATACATTTCTCATAACGAACATAAACAAAGAAGAGGAATCGTTGTAGTTCAATTTTTTAATCAAATACAATGCATAAGATATCAAATCAATCAACAGAGAATGGAAACTATTCTAGTTCAGATTTACAGGATACATGACATCGGATGAAAATATAGCCATTCATAAAAAAAAGGGATAGATCCACATATCTGAATCCAATCTGCGGGAAGACAAAGGGATCAACCACATTCCTCCCAACCATAGAACAGGGCATCGAAATCTACTTGCCCGATTCACCCCCTAGCCTGACCATGAATCCATGAGGGTGAACTTGGAAACTCCTCCTCAGTAGTGTCCTTCAATTCCAACAGTTCTCCTCTTGCCTCACACTTACTCAACAGTGTTCATAAAAACAAGACAATTCTGTTTTAGCAAGCTCCTCTTACCTCACACTCAATCTGTAGTGTTCATAATAGAAAGAGAGCTCAGGAATCCTTTCCCCACATACTTGGCGCCTCGTCGCATATGCTATTTATCCATTTTTTCCCAGGTCTTTTCGCTCCTTTGGGGATTTTCACATATTTTCTTAATCCCTTATTTTCAGGGGCTTCCAGTGGCCAAATCTCTAACTTGCCACTTGTAATCATTAGCCCAGGGGTAGGTCCAAGTTGTTCCCCACTCATGGAGTCATGGTCAGCTAATTTTAACGTGGCTGTTCCATTTTTCCTCCAATAGTTAATATAATTATTATGTTGTGATACAAGTGTCATAGTCAAATAGTTAGTTGGATCCAAACAAATCTCTTCCCAGCAATCACAATAATTAAATACAATTATTAAATTTGAAATTCAAAATTGCCATAAATGCCAAAAAATTTCCAGATTCGAATTTGCCAAAAACAGAAATAAATTTCCAGTACATAAAAATATTTATTTTTGGGGGATGTCACACTCATGCTCTTATTCAACCTTAGAGAAGATAAATATGTCATCGAAAAATAAAATCACAAAATTTTTCAAATAATTTCTAAAAATACCATTGATCAAACACATGAAGATAGCTAATGCATCTGACAACCCAAATAGAACCAGCACAAACTCATAATGGCCATACCTTGTTCTAAATGTCATCCTGCTAATATCATATTCTTTAATTATCAACTGATGATAGCCTAACCTGAGGTCAATATTGGAGAATAGCATTGCATATTTCAACTGATCAAAAATATCATCTATCATTGAAAAATGATACTTGTTCTTCACAATCACCTTGTCCAGCTTCTTGAAATCAATGCATAACCTTAAGCTTCCATCCTTCTTCTTTGCAAATAACATCGTGGCACCCCAAGGTGAAAAACTTGGGCATATATAACCCTTATTAAAAATTTCTTTAAGTCGCATTTGGAATTATTTCATCTTTGGTATAATCATCCTATAAGGAGTTTTGGATAGTAACGCAGCCTTAGGCATCAAATTAATGGAGAAATGTATAGCTCTATTTGGTGGTGATCTAAAAAGATTTTTTAATGACTGTGGTTGAGTTTTTAATTGCATGTGTTAATTAACCATTTGAGAAGCTTACTGAAAGAATGAGGAAATAAGAGGAATTATGACAGCCATATACATATATCCAGATATGAAATGACGTAATAAACAACAAACCATAACAAGAGAAGTGATAACGGAGTTCGGCACAAAATTGCCTACGTCTCTGGGCCTTTGTCTCAGTGGGGGAGGCTTCTTTATTTATGTTCAAAGATCAAAAATTACATCGCAGAAGTGCCATTAGGATACAAGACTAATATGTTCATGTTCTTCCGGATCTCTAGAACCCAACAAAAGAAATGGCATGCAAAACAGATGACCAGAGCTCCCAGAAATGGCCCGCAAGCGTCTGCTCCTCAACAACTTCCCTGCATAAAAATGGCTTTGGCTTGGCTTCCCTTCAACATAAATTTTCTCTGACTATCCTTCATGGCCTCAAACATGCCTAGTTTTTATAGATCTAAATTTGGTTATCCATCCCCAACTTCCTCCCAAAATCTGGCCTCCAAAAATGCCCAATATCTCCCAAAAATGGCCAAAATCCACTGATTACAGGGCTAAATCAAATAAAAATCCAAAACATTATATAAAAAATCCATTTTTCAATAATGTACGGCACAACCCCCTTTTGGCTGGCCCTCTGGTCATATTAAGGCACTCCATGTGGCCACGTGTTGGCCCCCTAAAATATGCCATTCGGTCGTGTGTGAAGGCCATATGGCGGAGCCCTATTCCTATGCGCATGTAACCACTCCTCCTTTTGGTGTAGCCCCCGATATCTAGGCCAATGGTTATGCCCCCAGATATATGGAAATGCCCAAGTTTATTGCATTAACCCCCGTATGTGGTTATCATATTGCGCCTGCACCCCTTTTAGTTGTGGTTACATGCAAATAATGAAATTGTGGGTTGGGGCTAAGCCCCAGCCCTTTCCACCTCCAACTAAACTTTCAATCAAACTTGAATAAAATATTTTCCATATGATTGTTAAGAACCAATAGTGGAGTGAGTGGTTAGCCTGGTCCTGCCAGTCCATAGCCCGATGGAGGTTGGGGGTTCGACTCCAGTGGAGACCCCAAAATTTTGCACAAACCAACAACCAATAGAGGGGTGCCATGTGGTAGCCCAAGACTCGGCCACGTGTCACCTTCCCATTAGCTGAATATGATGCCACTTGTCAACATAGGATTGGACCACCTATCTTTCAAGGTGTCTGCCCAGTCAACAACCATACTGCCATGTCAGCATGCCACTGTACCTGCCACCGTGAGCCTATGCCACGTGTCACCCTTGCAGTGGTGACATGTGTCACCCTCTGAATGGTCCAAATCACCTGCTGTCCACCCTGTCATTTGCCATGTGTCATATCTAGATGCTACCACATCAACTATATGACTGTATGACCTGTACAATCAACCTTCCACATGGATTGTACAGACTGTACAGTCACCCCCTTTTTTTACCTGTTTGGGTTTTCAATCAGAATGCAATATCTTTCGCATACAAATCCAGTTTGATGAAGTAAATATATGGTCAGAATCAGGAAGACAAGACAGATGCAATGGAATTGGTTTCATATGATTCTGAGCACCTTCATTTTTTAGCCTTTTTGAGCCCTGTTAGACTCCTGGATCCGATTCTGGATCACACCTCCCCACTAAAGGACCTTTTGGTCCCCAAAAGATTACTGACCAGTCAACAAGCTCGGGATAGGCCACCTGGCTTGTCCTCTGTCTCTGAACTTTTTCCATTGCACTTGTCTCATTAAGATCAACTGTAACACAATCATGACAACTAATAGTATATTGTTAGCCATTTGAACCCTGTTACATCTTATTAAAGCCACTATCATCCATGTAGAAAACATTACTAATGATAGCATCAAAAAGATGACTGCAAATGAGCTGATATACTTGAAATATTTTCACGACATGAGCTTATCTTGAAGCAACTTATGATTGATTTTCCATTCAACAATCATTTCTTGTTCTTGCTTAAGATCGATTACTTCATTTGAAACAATTATTGGTTTNNNNCTTGCTTGCACTGCCTTCTTTAATTGTTCCATTGTTTGAAGTGTTTTATTTGCCTTAACATGATGAGCATGAACCACATAATCTTGACCTGCTTTGGTTAATTGATATTGATTCTTTGTCTTGTAGAAGATTGCCTTACGATCATATAAGTATGGACTACCTAAGGCCATTCCACATTCTCTTAATGACACTACATCACATGTTACTTCATCCACATACTTAGATGAAATTGAAAATTTGATTGTGCACTACTTTGTTATGTGCATTTGATGATGATTGCTTATCCATTTAAGTGTGTAAGGCTTATGATGTAGTTGTGTTTTTAACCCCAATTTCTTAACCAATTTTTTTGAGATTAGATTATATTGAGATCCACTGTCGATTGATGTGTCTATCTTAGTGTGTCACATGATTACCCTTATATGAAACAAGTTGCTTCTACAATAAATTCCTTCACCAATTTTACTTGTCATACCAACCAATGATATATGTGATTCATCACCTGAATCCGATCCAAGTCTATGGGTCTTGTTGTCGTTGCCACTGTTTGCATTCCCTTCTTTTCCTTGAACCACTTTGGCCTTTTCTTGGGATGCAACTGCCAACATTTGTCCTCATCATGTCCCTCTTTCTTGCAATGCTTGCAAGAGGGCTTTCCTTCCTTCCTCGTCACTGCATTTGAATTCTTGCCATGCCATTTCCTCTTGTCCTTTTTCCTTGAAGACGATGATTCCCCTGACATACCTGTTTTTCCTGCTTCAATATACGTAGCTTGAACAGAAACATCATCAAGGTTAGTGGGTCCAAACATGAATACAGTGTTTCTAATATGCACAAGTAAACCTCCTATATACTTTATAAGATTTTCTTATGTTTGTAAAGGGATATCTAAGATCAATGCTATTTTTCGAAATCCATTGGTGTATTCTTGCACTATTTGTCCTTTTCTTAGTTTTAAAGATTGTCATTCAATTAATTCTTTTTCTTTATAACCCAAAGGATAGAATTGTTTCCTAAGTGAAGAAATGAATCTCTTCCATGATGGAAATACATTACCCACTTGTTGCGTTCCATTTTGTAACTTGCTTTTCCACCAGATGAGAGCTGTACCTGTAAGTGTCAAAGATGCCAACTTGATTTGTGTGGCCTCATCCTTGATCTATTACACACTGCAGTAAACCTCCATATGCCTTATCCAATTGTCAAGTTTCTCTGCATTTACTTCACCATCATATATGGGTAACTCAAATTTAACATCAAGTTTTAACAATGGCATTTCATTCTTATTATGTTTATGAACATGTTTCCTTGTATTAGATTTAGAACTTGAACTTGAAGAAGACGGAGAAGAAGGAGGTGATGATGGAGGTGAAGGAGGAATCTAAGGATGATCCTCTTCCTCTTCACTTTTACCCTTTAAATATTCACCCAAAACTGGTCTCTTTCATTCCAAGTAATCCTCGTACAAAACTTTCACCATCTCTGAAATAGCAAGAAAATTTTTCTGGAACTCTTTCTCATCCTGAGAAAGCCCTTCTTCCGATGCCATCTTCTCGCTGTGAGAAGCTCTCTTTCTTAATCCAATTAATGGATTCTCTACAGCAAGCTTGCCTTCACCACGTTGTAGCTTTTCCTTGGTTAACATGCAAAACTCAAATTCAAACGTCAACTAGCTCTAATACCACTTGATCCGAGAAGATCTTTTAATGACCGTGGTTGAGTTTTTAATTGCATGTGTTAATTAACCATTTGAGAAGCTTAATGAAATAATGAGGAAATAAGAGGAATTATGACAGCCATATACATATATGCAGATCTGAAATGAAGTAATAAACAATAAACCATAACAAAAGAAGTGATAACGGAGTTCAGCACAAAATTGCCTACGTCTTTGGGCCTTTGTCTCAGTGGGGGAGGCTTCTTTATTTATGTTCAAAGATCAAAAAGTAAATCGCAGAAGTTCCATTAGGCTATAAGACTAATTTGGTCATGTTCCTCCAGATCTCTAGAACCCAACAAAAGAAACGACATGCAAAACAGATGACCGGAGCTCCCAGAAATGGCCCGCAAGCGTCTGCTCCTCAACAACTTCCCTGCATAAAAATGTCTTTGGCTTGGCTTCCCTTCAACATAAATTTTCTCTGAATGTCCTTCATGGCCTCAAACATTCCTAGTTTTTATAGATCTAAAGTTGGTTATCCATCCCCAACTTCCTCCCAAAATCTGGCCTCCAAAAATGCCCAATATCTCCCAAAAATGGCCAAAATCCACTAATTACAGGCCTAAATCAAATAAAAATCCAAAACATTACATAAAAAACCCATTTTGCAATAATGTAGGGCACAACCCCCTTTTTTCTGGCCCTCTGGTCATATTAAGGAACTCCATGTGGCCACGCGTTGACCCCCCGAAATATGGCACCCGGTCCTATGTGAAGGCCATATGGTCGAGCCCTATTCCTATGCGTGTGCAACCACTCCTCCTTTTGGTGTAGCCCCTAATATGTAGGCAGTGGTTATGCCCCAGGATATATGGAAAGGCCCGAGTTTATTGCATTAAACCCCATAGGTGGTTATCGTATTGCGCCCACACCCCTTTTAGTTGTGGTTACATGCAAATAATGAAATCGTGGGCTGGGGCTAAGCCCCAACCCTTTCTTCCTCCAACTAAACTTTCAATCAAACTTAAATAAAATATTTTCCATATGATTGTTAAGAACCAATAGTGGAGCGAGTGGTTAGCCCAGTCTTGCTAGTCCGTAGCTCGGTGGAGACCCAAAAATTTTGAACAAACCAACAACCAATAGAGGAGTGCCACATGGTAGCCCAAGACTGGGCCACGTGGCACCTTCCCATTAGCCGAATATGATGCCACTTGTCAACACAAGATTGGACCACCTCTCTATCGAGGTGTCTACCCAGTCATCAACCATACCTCCATGTCAGCATGCCACTGTACCTGCCACCGTGAGCCTATGCCACGTGTCACCCTTACAGTGGTGACACATGTCACCCTCTGACTGGTCCAAATCACCTGCTATACACCCTGTCATCTACCATGTGTCATCTCTATATGCTGCCACATTAGCTGTACAATTGTATGGCCTGTACAGTCATCCTGCCATGTGGACTGTACAAACTGTACAGTCACCCCCTTTTTTTACTTGTTTGAGTTTTTTTTATCAGAATGCGATATCTTTCGCATACGAAGCCCATTTGACGAAGTAAATATATGGTCAGAATCAAGAATACGAGACAGATGCAGTGGAATTGGTTTCATTTGATTCTGAGCACTTTCATTTTTTAGCCTTTTTTAGCCCTGTTAGACTCCTGGATCTGATCTTGGATCAGGTGGAAACCCACAAATCTCTTTAAATACATGGTCATTATATTTCAAGTCTTGATTACCTTTAATAATTGGAACATTATCCTTAGTTTCCTTTTCTATATGGGCTGCATGAATTTGACATCCTTTCATAAAGATTTTTTTAATCTGCAAGAATGAAATTTCTCTGATAGATATTACCATTGGAATACCCTAAATTATTCTCAGTTTCCCTTCCTCATCCAAAAAAGTGAATGCTTGTTGTAGTAATCCAAGACAACATGATTCTTATCCAACCAATCCATACTAATTAGGAAATCATATGAACATAAATGTATGATGTTCAAATCTTCCTTTGTGTTGAGTCCATTCATGTCCATTGGACAATTCTCCACCAACTTATTGATTATTCTTTTAGCTCATGTAGCTAACTGAACTAGCCAAGATTTCACATGATTCTTTATTTGAAATTCAAATATTTCCACCAACATAGGATCTTTACAAGTATGACTAGGTCCTAAATTAATTAAAATAGTTATAGGTTTATCGTTTATATTACCTTCCACTTCAATAATATGAGACTAAAATTCATATTGCTTATTGTCGAAGGTTGCATAGACCGTTGGCATGCTTCATCACATGTTTTCAACAATATCAGTCTGTTGTACATTGTGAAAAATCCTCATTCTTTCTCCTCTATGGGGGGAATATATATACATATGGTATCCCTCAAGTCCCCAACATTTTATGGGTTGTTTCCTTGGCCTTTTTCCCAATGATTTTTTCTTTCTTAGTTCATTTTGAGTTGGTTATCCCTAAGAACTATTTATGAAAAATGGTGTCTTATACCAACTCTTTCTTTGCTCCATATTACATTTCTTCTTGTTAACCCAAGATCTTTGAAAGGTTGATACTTCTTTATGCTTATCATAAAGACACTTGGATCTCCTTATTGCTTCCTCCAATTTCTTGGCATCATGATGTTGTATATTATAATTGAATATTAAAGGTATCCCATGTAGGAATTGTAACATCCCCAAAAATATATTAATTTTTTCTGAAATTTCTTAGGAAATTATTTCCATTTTTGGTAAATTCGAAATTGGAAAATTTTTGTCATTTATGGCAATTTCAAATTCCAAATTCTGAATTTAGTTAATTGTAATTAATGATTATGATTTTTTGGAAGAGATTTGATTTGAACCAACTAACTACTTGACTATGACACTTATATGAAACAAAATATTTTATATTTATTGTTGATGGACAAATGGAACAACCAGGTTAAAATTAGCTAACCATGACTCCATGAGTGGGGAACATGTTCGAACTACCTCAGGGATGATTATTACAAGTAGAAAATCAGGAATTTGGCCATTGGAAGCCCTTAGAAATCAGGTATTTGGAAAGCTGTGAAAATTCCCAAAGAGGGAAAATACCTAGGCACAAATGCTTTGACATATATAGCATATGGGAGGAGGCAAGGTACTGCCTAGTATGCTAGGAAATGAATGATCCCTTGATATTATGAACACTACTTTCTCAATGTGAGGCAAGGATAATTTACTAAAACTGAAGGACTATTGCTGAAGAGAAGTTGTGAGTTTACCCTCATGGATTCATGGTCTGGCTAGGGGGAGAACGAGACAAGTGATTTGGCTGTTCTGTTCTAAGGTTGGGAGGAACATGGTTGTTCCATTTGTTGTTCAACAACTTTTCAGATATGTCAACCTACTCTCTCATTGAATTAATTTTACATGATTTAATATCCGATAGAATACATCTATTTAATTCTGGATAGAAGTATTTCTATGGACTAAATTCTGATTGAATGTTGTTGATTTACGAGCTGACATAATACCTCTGAAACTAATTCTAAATGAATTATCTCTGTTGATTTAATTTTTGAAAGAGTGCTTCTTTCCTTTGATATAATAGCTAAAAGAGTACATCTCGTTAATTATGGAAGAGTTGGTTATGTTGGTAGATTACTGTTCTAATGGAACAAATTGTAGGTTAAATCCTTACAGCCAAACATATGGTTTGAGTAAATTTTTCTATTTATTAAAATCATGAATGCAACTAAACGATGGGGTTATTACTAGAGGATATATCTAGTCCAAATGAAATATACAAAAGTATACATATAGAAAATGAATTTTCGAGAATGAATATACAACACAAATGCTAAATAACCTACTGAAAACATATTTAAATCATAAATAGAATAAGTTGTACAAATACTAAATAAGGTTCTAAAAGTAATACTTGGACATTATATATATATATATATATATATATATATATATATGGTAGAGACATACATATAAATAGAGACCTGTTGATATATATAGAGTGACTATACATAGTCTTTAATAATTAGTTTAAAAATCTATGCCTCATACCACTAGTCCATCCATACTAGGAATCATGAGGAAAGATTTGACTAAATCTTTTGTATTTATAACTACGATAGTGACCTAAGAATTATAGTAGTTCAGGTACCTTATAAAAAACAAAGAGCTTGCTATTAGGCACGATACATAGAGGTGAAATTCATTAGAAATAAAGATACATGAAATCTATTCTAAATTCCAGAATTGGAACAATAGTAAACAATATGCATTCACACTCTATAGATGCTACCACTTGCAAGTATTAAAAAATTGAGAATGGGTGAAATCATGAAGATGGGCTACACTTTTGCTTGTTTTATGAGAAAAAAACTACATTTTCACAATTTCTTCAACTTCTGACATATAAAAGTATTTTTTTTATTTAGAATTTCACTTTACAGTAAAAACAAAACTTATGAAGAATTATGTTATATTTCCAATGACTATTTTTCAATTTTTTTTTATCACGATTGGATATGTCAATTTGACAATTGTTTAGCAGTATGTCCCTTAAACATGAAATGAATGATAATGCATTACTTATTTCTACAAAAATGTATCTATTATTAAACTTATATTTTTAAGAAATGAAATATAATGCAACAATCTACAGAGACTCTATTTTATTATGACTATAATTTTGAATCTAACGGATGAATATTATAATTTCTAGAATTGTTTGAAGTTGACCAAGCCAAAAATGTTGGATATTTTAAACACATGTTTTTCTACAGATTGTATCTATCTTCATTTTTACTTAAAACTAAAATCTAAATATATCCTTTTGAAAAGAACAATTTAAGGATTATGAATATATATTTTTCCAATTTGTTCACTGTATATTTTTAGAGATACCAATATTTCATTTCACCAAATCATAATGTCTGCTGAAAATATTATGTAGTGAATTTTTTTAAAAATTAAATAAAATTAGATAAAAATAAAGAAAATGAAAACAAATTATAGGAATTGAAAGTAGATTCAATTTTGGAAATGCTGGTGTCATTTTTGAAACCAAATTCTCAGTATTTGCAGGAGTCTGAAACCTCTGAAGTTCAGGTAAGCTTGGGGCAATTCTCTGGTTTTTGTTTTCAGTCCCAATTTCATGTTTTTGGCCGAAATAATATTTCGGTTGAAAAACTAGTATTTCGGGTGGAAGACTAAAATCTAACAGAAACCGTCAAAACTGGACAGTTTCCAAGGTTTTCGGTCGAAAAAAACTTCTTTCGGTCGAAAGGATGTTGAGAAAATTTCGTCAGTTGGAAAAAATGAAAAGACACGTCATATCATTTCATTTCGCGCCAAATTGTATAAATAGGATTTCGGTCGAACACATTTAACACAATTCATCAGATGGACAGACAGATATAATCTCGCGGATAGGGATTTCAAATCATTTCTATTACTGATTGCATGTGTATTCTTTTCTTTATTTATTTATTCCCTCTATTTCATAGGTTTAATCGGAGGATTTGTATCGATACATGGTGGTTTTATAGAGAAATTAAACAAAG
Source organism: Picea engelmannii (assembly GCA_009831015.1). Classification (NCBI taxonomy): domain Eukaryota; kingdom Viridiplantae; phylum Streptophyta; class Pinopsida; order Pinales; family Pinaceae; genus Picea; species Picea engelmannii. Next base: position 270,409 of record ML782713.1, read on the forward strand.
TTTCGAATCTTCTTTTTGGTTTTTGTTGAATAAGGTAATTGATGTTTGTTCAAGTTTTATTGGAGTAACAATTTATATGTTGAAAGATAAATGTTGAGCATTTTTTCAAGGTGAAGTCTTTGTTGAACATATATTTTATAGATAATTATAAAATTCATGGGAAACCAAATTTTACGCAAGATAAAATATGATCACACTCGAGATGATACTCGCCAAATCGAACAAAGGAAAGAGCTTTATCGGAGAAAGAAACAAGAACATGCAAATATTGAAGAAAGAAACAATGATAATGTCAATAGAGATTTTCGACAAGAATAAGTTTAACCAGGTATGCATGCACATATGATGATTGAGCACATGACACACATTGGCACTGTATTCAGAAAGTACAGAATTCAAATTTAAAATATTGTAAATTTAATATAATTAATTGTAATTACAATTTGATGTTTTTCAAAAAACATAAATAGATTTTTCTCATAATGTCAAAGAAGATGTTGAAACCAAAATTGAAGAAGAAGACAGATCGCCTATAGGTATGTACATAAATTTAGATAATACAAGATGAACACTCAAGTATATATAATTTAGTGAATTTCTATTCGGGTTATGTTTTTTAATATAAATTTTAAATTGAAATATGCAGGAGAATCTATCAACATTGATATGAAATATTAGAAAATGTTTATACTGATAAATTTGGGAGGAAAAAAACTAAGCATTATATAAGATATCGAACTAAGAATATGTAAATACTTTTTTCAAAGATGAATCAGTAACAATACAAGCTCAACTTTTACTTTGTCTAATGAAGTCAAGAAAGTTATAAGAAGCTACATCATTATTGGGTATTCAAAAGTCAACAAAGGATACAAAGGTGACACCGAATGTCTTTAACAATATAACTAGTGTATTAAAATCTTTTGGAAAATATCAAAAAGAAGATGTTTGTGTTGCACGTAGAGAGATACAAACAACAATTGTCTCATCTAGAAATATAAAATATTGTTTGACATGACACATGGAAAAAACGATGGGAACGTCAAGAAAAACATTGCAAAAACATAGAAAGGTTTATTTCCAAATAGATGTAAATGATGAATTGGCTTGTTGGACAATGATTTCTAGACATCCCTACAAATATAGACTTGCAAAAAATGTTAAAGAATTGGCTCGTAATTGTTGGTTGGAATAATATTGTGTTTCACCACATACAAGGGATGTGTTGCAACGAAGAATAACACAAAATAAATATGAAGAACATCCAAAACATATATTGTCAATGAAACAAATAGAGTTGTTTAATAAGTTCAAAGAAGAGCACAAAGAAGTTAAAATTTTCATCAATAAATTTGTGCAACAAAGACCATGGTTTGTTGGACCCATCACTGTTCGTGACATGTGTTGTTGTCATTATCATGTGGAGTTTGATTTGTATTACGACAGTTTTTTGGATTTTGGTAAAACTTTATGGCCAGGTTCACCTCCTCCTTCCACATTCCGTGTTTTTATATCTGAAATTCTATGTGAAAGAGAAGATGATGATTTATTTTACAAAAAAAAATTTGTTGGTGGAAATAAATGTGATCGTTGTGGAAATCTAAGTTTGTTTCATTCAAATTATTATATTGATATGAATGATAAATTATTTTCTAATATAAGAGTCAATTGGAAGAGATATGAATATATGAGCAGCACGACTCCACATTCTTCAAATGTTATTTCCAAAAGGATTGATTTGAAGGTAGATAAAATCAGCATGATAAAATTTTTGAAGAAGTTTGAGGAAGAAATCTATAAATACACCAAGCATTCACATAGATCTCGATGGCAAGATCTACAATTCAAACAATCTCGTGAAGTGTTTCCACCAGGGACAATTTTGTCTGTAGCTAATTTTGCAGAGAATTACACATTCGTTGCACAAAAAGAAATACAAAGAGAATATTATCATTATGATCAAGTCAAAATATGTTTCCACGTTCTATATAGACATTCTCAATGAAGTCTTCCAAACATAGAAAGAACCAATGACAGTCGACATGTTATTAAAGAATATCACTTTTATATAAGTGATGATCGAGTACAGGACACACATTATGTACAACATTGTTTTGATAAATTTTATGATTCATTGAAAGAACGTGAAATCATATTCGATCGACATTGGATATGGTCTGATGGGTGTGCGGGTCAGTTGAAATTTTCACAATCATTCTATTGGTTATGTCATCTTCATAAAAAATTAAACATTACACATTGTTGGAATTTTTTTGAGACTGTTCATGGAAAATGAGAGCACGACTAAGCAGGGGCATGTATAAAATGAGCACTTCGAAGGTATCAGTTGAACCCTCATGCCGATCGATTTGAATCCGCTAAACAAGTTGTTGAATGGTGCAACATGGCACTAAGCCATGAATATAATCTATCAAGGGATGTGCACGGGTGTGTCTATATATAAATGTTACATGTATGTACACAGGATATATAAATTTGAACGTGTTCAAATTTATATTCAATCTTCAATCATTTTCTTGAGAGATTTCAAGTTAACAAGTTCTTGTCTTGTGCAGGTTTTTTGGTATGTTGGAATCGAAGATGTAAATAGATCAATACCATATGACGCCAATACAATACCTGGGACAAGAAAAATACATTCAGTTAAAACAAAACATTTTCAAAATGGGTTTTCATTTTATAGACGAAATGACTCTTGTTTTTGTTCAGCTTGCATAGAGGACACAAAATCCATAGATATTTGTGAGAATGAAAATGAAGGATCTGTTAAAGCTTGGAGACATACTAAACTTAATGTAAAAGGTAAAATGCCACTTGCAAGCTTAGAGGAGATGGAATCAAATGAAACTATAGTGTCAGTTGATGGCAATAGAGTTTGTGATCTTGTTAGAGAAGGTAAAATTTTTATGTTTAAATTTTTTCAAATAACTTATAGATGTACTTGTGTGATAATCTAACACGAATTATTTGTTTTCCAATATATCCAATTATTTGCAGGAGATTTGTTTTCCATGGTTTCACCTATAGACAACACTGAAAATGTGAAATATTATTTGATGTGATGCACAGAACAAAAGATGAGGCTATTAGAAGATTTTGATGATAACGGTTTTATATATGAAAGAGGATCCATTGTATTGGAAGGATATTTTTTTCAAGAAACCCATAAAACTGATACTCATGTTTACTTTCAAGACTACCAGTTAGATGTCATAAGTTTTCAATATAGTCATTTGGTATGTGCAATGCGCATAAAGTTAATAGAAGTTCAATAAAAAATAAAAAAAACTTAGAAAATGGAAAATGTCCAAAGTCGACCATGAACAAATAACTGAAGATGGAATACCATTAAATTGTTTTTAAACAAACTTGGCACATGTGTACATTCCATAATTTTTAATTTTTCATTGAAAGTACATTCCATATTTTGATGACTTGTTTTGACTATCTTCAAAAATATTTCTAATTATAATATTTATAAAAATGATACTATGTATAAAAATCTCACCTGAGAACTACACCCCAATTAGTACCTAAAAGTATATTGTTAATACTTACAACCTAATTAGTATAGGATTTAGGGAACTACTAATTTGTATGGAAGTGAAAGAACCATTTGGTAACTTATACCCCTATCAATACCCAAAAGTATTTCATTGGGGAACTTCACCCTAATTAGTATAGAAGTAAGGGACATGCTTGGGGCACACCTTAATTTACATATATAGGAGTGAAACAACAACTTAATGAATTTTCATCTTAGTTAGTGCCAAAATAATGTTCTTGGGATTTAAACAAGAATTAATATAATAACAAGGGAACCACTTGTGGTGCACCCTATTTGAATAAGAGTAAGAGAAGTACTTACAAATTAAGACACCCCCATTAATACCCAAAAGTATGTTCTTGGGGAATTCCACTCTAATTAGGATATGAATTTGGGAATCACTTGGAAATTTATGCCCAAGTATGTTATAACCTAAATTTTTATAAGAGTGAAAGAACCAAGAACCACTTGGGGTGCACCCTAACTTCTATATAGGATATAGGAGAACTTAATCTTTTAGGGACATGCATTTTATATAATACAAGTTCTTTTTTCAAGTCAAGAAGTGAGGTATCCTTAGGCACAAGGGATGAAACTAATCCTAAATTAGGCATGCTCACTACTAGGCATATTTATGAGACATCTTTAAGTACTTGATCCGACTAATAGACCCATCATCATATATCCTTCTAAGCATGACCCCTTCTAACATTTGAATGAGACAATATTTTTTAAAGAAAGCATAGTATTAGGGCACCTTTATGATATCAAATTCTCATTCCATCTTGTTGTTGGAAATGTCTCACATGTTAAGACAAGTAAAATATATTTTAATGAAGTTCATTCGATGGGGTTTACTTGATTTAGAATGTTTGAACCCATTCCCATATATGTGTTATGGAGTCGTCCCCTTCAAACCCATAATTTCCAACCATACTCTTTGATTTTCCCCGTGTTCATAAAGGGGCACACATGTTGAGAAAGCATATACTATTATATGTAGGGTTATTAAGTCATGTTAATTAAGAAGGGGTCCCTCTCACATGAATTCATAAGACTTCATGTCCACCTTTTCACATGTTCGATGGCTTCAATTTACTTTGGAGCCGCCTTGCTACAAGCTAAACGATACAATGTTGTGGGTCCTCAAGTGGTAATACAAGAGGCCATATAATCTCACATGCTAAGAATGGAGCCACACACATTGAGAGACTCTTCCTTGTGGCTCATTCTATTCCATTGACTATTCAAATGGATTGGGTGCCATTCTTTTTTGAGGTAACATTAAATCCCTTTGTACTACACAAGGTTCATACCCGCGGAGTATCATGAAGTTCACTTATCAAATCCAATTGATCACATCGAGGAGTTATACATTTTTAGTACCTTCTAGAATACAAGGATTTTTTTTTTTATTGTAAAAGGTTCATCTAGAAAATCTCTATTTAAAGAGAAGTTCCTTCACTTCTTATGCATGGTTGGATTTGCGAGATTCTAGCAAATTCTAGTGATGGATCACCAAGATACCCACTTCTGAATTCTAAATGGAACTAACCCTTTTTCAAGAATGTGAATTACCATGACATCTTTATGATACCCAATTACATTGATAGAACCATTAATGTAACCTCTTCTAATATATACAAAGGATTCAATATCAAATTTAACCTCTACATCTAATTAAAAAAAATTAATTTAATTTTTTTTTTTTTAATTGAATTGTCTTTTGATATAAACATTTTATGTTTCACAATTATTATATATA
>ML782713.1:300365-320352 GCA_009831015.1 Picea engelmannii
AGTCTATCAACAATCACCATGATGACACTCTTTCCTTCAGACTTTGGTAACCCTGTGATGAAATCCATGGAAACCTCCTCTCAACACTGACTTGGGATGGATAATGGTTGTAAAAGACCTGGGGTCTTAATTGTTTCCACCTTCTTTTGTTGGAAAACAACACATTCTGCCACAAATCTTTGAACATTATTTTTAAGGCCCTCCCAAAAAAAATCCTTCTTGACTCTATGGTAGGTTTTCAAAAATCCCGAGTGTAATGAACCTCCTCGTTACAACAACAACTCTGATAACAGGTGCAATTTTTTTTTTTAAAAGTGTGTGCGCATGTGTAGAAAGGAAACATACCCACTTGACTCTACGTCGCCACCCGACGGCTAACAAGACGCAACCACGATGATCACAAAAAGAAGACATAAGGCACACAATAAGCAACTGCAAGCATTAAACGACCATAGACATAAGAAGGAATCCATAAAAGTAGGTTTTACTATTTCTGCACAGGAAAGAATGGCGTTTAATCTTAGTCCTCTGCTCCGGAGAGAGAGAAGGTCAGATAGGCTCCTGGCCAACTGCTCAGGCAAAAACTAGTAACCCAACGACGAACAAGATGCAAGCAAGACGAACACAGCAAGATGACATACGATGTACAATAGGAAACTGCATGCATTAATGATGATCACTCAGAAATAAGTCAGACTGACTACCCGCCCATCCTACCTTGCAATGGTTAGGACCTCCAAGACACATAAGCAACTCTCAAGCCCAGGTTCCCATCAATTTTAACCATTTAAGGTCTCAGGGATGGCGACTATTCTGAAGAACATGGAGGTGTCTACATCCCGCCCGACACAAGCAGACCAAGCACACGAAAGGTTAACCAACCCAGTACCACGTTAATTTAAGGAACATCACCCTTCATTTACTAACTCAGAATAATTTTATTGTGCTTAATTCAAGAACATTTCATCATACAAGTTCATCATTAACAATAAACATTATTATTACATTATCATGAAATAATAATGCATTACACTTATATCACATTAAATTTGTGAAAATAACAGGCGCCTTACATTTTATGTGTCATCACTAACAACGAGACTTCAATAGCCTTACAATAAATTAACTTTTCCATCATCTTATTTTACAATAACTCGCAACTAAATGGCAACAATTACCTATCAAGTCGTCAACACCAACTTAGATTCTTATTTTATAATGCAATAAAGTACTAGCTTTACATATTACCAACAATGTATTTTAATGAAATTTCTTTGTGCATATTACAACAACATTAAATTAAAGCTAGTGTCATTACCTATCATTACAATAACCTTACATCTTAAAATAACATCAACATTATATTTAAAAGGCATATTATCAATAACTTGCAACTTAAAATAAAAACATCATTAAAGTTATATGTTATCAATCACCATGAATTTGTCAGAACATTACCCTAATCCTAACCATCACATCAGTTTCTATGTTGCAATAACATTTTAGTTAATAAGAAGGATTTCACATTTATATTTCATTAACATTTATATTATAATAATAATTCAATTAAAAGGGTGTTACATTTATTTTACCATAACCTTTATAATATAATATTATTCAATGGAAATAACAATGACTTCACAATGCATTGTTGTTAATGACAGTTACCACTACAATAACCAGACCTGAACTAGCCTTATCGATACCCTTACACTAGTGGCATTGCAAATTAAAATTAATGACCCTACCCTCCAGTGGTACAGCAACATTAAATAATCAATACCCAATACATAAAAATAGGTACATAACTAGCTGACTGCCATGAATCCATACCCATAAAAAATGATAACATTAATAATTTCGTTGTAATTGACAGTTGCTAAAACATTAAAAATTTCGCATAACTCAAATATGGAAAGCTGCGGTGAGTTTTTTTTTTTTTTTAATTTTTATTAAAGGTTGTTGTCAGAGCTTAAGCATGCTCAGACATTCAAGCACACCGATATCCATGTTTACCAAAACCGACCTAAATCCCACCACAAAATCAGAATAGAATCAAAAATTCCGTCACCAGCTAACTTATCATAAAAGCCAAAAACAGAGAGGTAGGAAACGCAGTAAGGAAGGGTTTCTTATAAATGAAAACAGGAGGGCGTGGTCAATATTCACAGCCCAGAACACCAGGGTAAGTTCCCTGGCCCGTCCAAACTAGATTTGAGTAACTCGTTGTCATATGCACAGTCCTTGGATAACGCTGTTAAGTTTTTTTGAAGGGGGTCGCTGCCAGTTCTCTGAATAAATCAAGGGATTCGTGGACAACCATAATCGTAGGTCATAAATACCCATGTAGATTTCAATATTCCACCCTTGCATCACCATGGAAATTTGTTGGCAAAAACACAGGCCTCAATGAATAATGTTGTAATGATACAAGTGGCTGGTTCACGAAATGGAAAAGAAAAAAAATGGATGAGAAGGAACGTAGCTTCACTGTACAACTCCAAGAGAATTCTCGTAGTTAACATGATTTTAAAATCGTGGAAAGTCAATGGTGCACTGTCTTTCACCATTATTCTCTTGCATAATGAACCCAAGGTTAAGAGCAAGGTGAGATCGGGTTAAAAAAAAGAAGCAGGTGAAGGTTCTAAACAAAACGAAATAAACCCTCGGTTTCACAAACATAAACTGCCATGCGTGCGTGGTTATAAAAGGAAGTTCAGCAGGAAACTCGCAAGGAAACCTTACACCATACGCAGAGAATGCGTGGTCAAATTTTTGGGGGTGTTCCCCACCCAACCGCAGAGGTTTTAACCATAAAAACACAGGGATACACAACGAACGCAAAGAATTTATACAAAACGCAGTAAGAAATTCATTGTTTTAGTTCCAAGAAATAAACAGTGGTGGTTCTGTATACAAGACGGAACGAAGTCTCATATCCAATATTACCCAACGATAATGCAAAATGCCTATACACAGAACAAAATCTCATATCCAAAATTTTAAATGCGTAGAAAAAACTTCAGGAATGTACAACCCAAGCTGGTGGGAGAGGCTACGATCGGTACACCTACGTAAAATGGTTGTAGAGGTCCAAATGCCTCAAGAAGAGACAGGGTTGAAGCCCCAAAATAATTTCTCCTTGAAATTAATTATCTGGATTAAATTCAGAATCCCAATGAATAAACATACGATTTGTCCTTTAAAATACAAACGCAGACAAATTTTAATATCTATTAAAATACAAACACGGACAGATTTTATTATCTGGATTAAATTTCAGAATGCCAGTGAATAAAATAGGGTTTGTCCTTTGCAATACAGAACACATCCATGTACAATCAACATACAGATTTAAGCATAAGATCCTAATGCATACTACTCTACCAAAACACAATTCATACCGTTGCCTTATCGCCGCCTCGATTGCGTCTGTGCTCCGTGCCGCTCCTGCTCCATGCTGCTCTTGCTTGATGAACGTAGAGACTACACCGATACCTCCCAGCCAAAGCTAGGTGTACTCTCCTTCCCCCTTAGCCCCCCGAGCCGCAAAGGGGCCACACACAGTCCAGATGGTATACCTAGCTTCCCAGCTCGCCTCGCAAGGCTGAGCTACCACTCCAATACAGGCTAAGAAATTTCCAACTCCTCACAAGCAATCAGTCTATTCACCCATCCCCCTCACGATACCTAACAATCCATTCTTATTTCCCCTCATCCCCCTTTCTTTTCTAGGGTTTTGAGCCCTACCAACTTTTCTAAATCACATTTATTTTTAAGTTTTAGAGAAAACCCTCCAAAATTTCTCTGTCGTACAAGTGTCATTCATCCCCCACGTTTCTCCAAATTTATTTTCTTTAACTTATTAATTGTCTATGTTTCATTTATTACATAATTTCCCTATTTTTATTAATCCCTTCTCTTTTTTTTTTTTAAACCAAAAAGGTAAGTGCACTAATTAATCTTTTCATTTTATTTTTAAATTCATAACTTTTTATACTCCCGCAAGTGAGATAATTTTATTACTTATTAATCGTCTATGTTTCCTTTATTACTTTGTTTCCCTATTTTTATTAATCCCTTCCTTTTTTTTTTAAACCAAAAAAGGTAAATGCGCTAATTAATATTTTCATTTATTATTTATTTAATATCTTTTGTTCTTACACAAGTTAGGAATTAATTTCTTCTTTGTAAAATTTTAAAACCATTAGTTTTAATTTAAATCTTACCCTCGTCGTCACCCCAAGAATTCTATGAAGACCCAACTATTACTTAGGTGGGTTTTTGTTTAAATTGTTATTTTTATTCCAGGCTGTGTTCTTAAGGTTAGACTAAAATTTTACCCTAAAAGTTTTAGACTTAGTACTTAGATTCTGAACTGGGCGACACTGGGTTAGGAATTTGTTTAAGGATTTCTTAAGGTGTTATTGTCTTAGGGCTATTTAGGTGTGTTTCCTTCATCCACATCAATGCGATGTGCCCTTTAGGATGCACCACGTGCTCCAAAGGTGCCACTCGCCTCGTTCGTTTCCTTTGGGCGACGTGCCTTTTGAGGATGCACCACGTGCTCCAAGGGTGCCACTCACTTCTTGTGTTTCTTTTGTGCGACATTCCCTTCAGGATGCACGACGTTCTCCAAGGGTGCCACTCGCCAACTGGATTGATTGGTAGATATCTATAACCCTTGGAGCCAACACTCTACCAGGTGAACTTGTGGGAGACTAAGGGCTCTAAGGAATAAGGCCCCCGCCTTATTGTGCGCCCCTTAGAATCATCGTGAGCGACTGTTGTAGTCTGCCCTCATGGCATCATGGATCCTCTCGAACTAGGTAATCATTAAACTATAGTTCAAGCCACGACGGGAGTGCTAGTAGGCGGTGGCAGGGCTGTTGTCCACCCCTCTCCTTCAACCTCTTTGGAAATCGTGTGTGGCCCCTTTACTCCATATGTGAGTCTGGTCGGCAAGCTATCATCAGCCTGCATCATCAACAATCGTGTCAGAACATGTCAACATCATATCATCAAATAAATGAAATATCATAGAAAATAAATCAACCCAAATAGCACACTCCCTGACTCAATCCAGAGTCCAAGGGGTTCCACCGATGCCTCTGCATACTCAAGGTCCAAAAACCCTGCACACTCAATAAAACTGAGTCGAAAGCACCTGTCTATATCAAGCAGTAAAACATCATGTCATCTATCATAACGAATCATAATCAAGGATAAATGTTTTAACATCATAAAAGTCCAGATCACTTGCGAGCAAGTGTCCTCAAAGAATAAGTTTTCTCAGTGCACCAGAGCAGGATGCTACATACACCCCCTCTTGGTCTAAACTTCATCTCGAATTTTCTCAGTATAAATGCTAAAATAAAAGTACCATAGTATCATAAGTCTATCTATCAAACAAAAATGGGAACTGCTGGCGCATATCATATGCGTCCTCCCAGGTCACCGAGTGTGGACTATAACTGTCCCACTGACCTTGACCTAATCTACCGTTCAACGTCGTAACTGTTGAACGCAATGATCTAAGATGTGGACAAGCTCAGCCATGAGCACTCCCTCATCCGATACCTGCAAGGAACTCATGTCAATCACGTGTGTAGGATCACTAATATAATGTCTCAAAACAGATACATGAAAAACATCGTGCATATGCCTCAAAGAATCAGGCAAGGCTAGTCGATAGGCCATGGGACCCTTTCTCTCCACAATCTCGAAAGGTCCCACGAACCTGGGAGAGATTTTAGATCCCTTTCCAAACTTGATCGAACTCTTATGTGGTTTAAACCGCAAGAAGACTCGATCGCCGACCTCGTAACTATGGTCGACTCGGTGCGCATCGGCATAACTCTTCTGTCGATCCTTCGCTTCTTTTATTATTTGTCTTATGGTTTGCACGTGCTATTCCATTTCTTGGATCACTTCTGGTCCCACCAAGACCCTATCCTCAAGCAGATCCCAACTCAAGGGCGTCCAACACGGTCGCCCATAAAGAAACTTGAAAGGCGCCATCTTAATGGTGCTCTGGTAATTGTTGTTGTAAGCGAACTCTACTAGAGGCAAGACCTCCTCCCAACGCTTTTGTTGGTCCATCACGTACATGCACAACATGTCTTCCAAGGTTTGGTTTGTTCGTTCTGTCTATCCGTCAGTCTCTGGGTAATACGCAGTACTAAAATTAAGTTGGGTTCCCAAGGCCTCTTGGAAACTCGTCCAAAATCATCCAGTAAACATCGATCCTCAATCAGATATAATCTTTTTAGGCACGCAATGTAACCTCACAATATCACGGATGAAAACTCTCGCTATGTCAGGTGCCTGATACATTGTATGCACAGGATTAAAGTGAGCACTCTTCATCAGAGTGTCTACTACTACAAAAATTGAGTTGTATCTCCTTGTCGTTAGTGGAAATCCAACAATAAAATCCATCGAAATAACTTCCCATTTCGATTTCGGAATGGCATGTGGTTGAAGTAAACCTGTCGGGTGTCTATGCTCATCCTTTACCTGCTGACACTCTAGACATCTAGCCACAAAGTTGACTATGTCATCCTTCATTCCCTTCCAGAAGAATAAGGGTTTAAGGTCTGTCCTCATCTTCATGACTCCTGGGTGCGCCATGTAAACTGCTCTATGAGCCTCGCTCACGATCAACATGCTCAACTCGTCGTTTGGCGGTATGTAAATCCGACTTATAAACCTCATTAAACCATCACTATCAAATGAATATCCCTCATATCGTGGCACCATCATTGTGTTTTGTCCGATAAAATCCTCGACTTCTTTGTACCAGTCATCATCACACTGTAAAGTGAGAATCTTCTCACGTAGATTTATCTGAAGAGGTAACACCAAAAAGATGCATGGTCTCCAACTCAAAGCATCCACCACTCGGTTCACTGTTCCCTTTATGTAAGTAATCTCAAAGTTGTACTCACTAAGAAATTCCGAACAACGTCGTTGTCACGCGTTCAGGTCGCTTTGCGTAAATATGTGTTGTAGTCCACAATGATCAGTCCTTAGTTCAAATTTTCATCCAACAAGGTCGTGTCTTCAAACAATCAAGGCATATACGATGGCTAACAACTCCAAATCGTGCGTCGCATAGTTCTCCTCATGCCTTCTCAATTTCCTCTAAATGTAAGCAATCACTCGTCCGTCTTGCATCAAGACTCCACCTAAACCTTCCTTGGACGCGTTAGTGCATACCAAGAAGTCCGCATCCATGTCAGGGACCTTTAGTATAGGCACTGTGGTCAACAACTCTTTAAGCCTTTAAAATGCCTCTGCGCATTTCTCGGTCCAAACAAACTTCTTGTTTTTCTTCTGCAATTCTGTGATCAGATTTGCTATCTTCGAAAATCCCTCGACAAACCATCGATAGTATCCTGCTAAACCCATAAAACAACACACTTCTATGACATTCATCGGCACAGGCCATTCCATAATAGCCTCAACCTTGGCCGGATCCACAACGATACCTTCGCCGGAGATGACATGCCCTAAGTAGTGAATCCTCGATTGATAAACAAAGCATTTGGACAACTTCCCATAAAATTTGTGTTCTCGTAAACATTGTAGTACCAAGCGCAAGTGCTCGTCATGCTCCTCCATCGTCCAGGAGTAGATCAAAATATCATCATTGAATACTTGGAAGAACTTGTCCAAGTACTCGTGGAACACCCCGTTCATCAAACTCACGAATACCCCTGGGGAGTTTGTCAGTCCAAATGGTAAAAAGGTAAACTCGTAATGTGCAAATCTTGTCTTAAAGGCAGTCTTAGTGACGTCATCCTCCTTTATCCATAATTGGTGATACCCTGATCACAAATCGATCTTAGAGAACACCATCACGCCCTTCATTTGATCGAACAGATCATCAATTCTTGGTAAGGGATATTGATTCTTGATCGTAGAGTTGTTCATTTGACGGTAGTCAATGCAAAGCCTCCACGATCTGTCCTTCTTTCGTATGAAAATAACTGGTGCACCCCACGGGGACACACTAGGGCGTATCAGTCCCAGGTCCAACAACTCCTTCAGCTGCATTTTCAGCTCTTGCAACTACGGGGTCAACATCCAATAAGGTGCTCTTGCTATCGGTTCAGTCCCCGGTTTCATGTATATATTAAACTCCAATTCTCTCTCTGGCGACATCCCAGGTAACTCCTCTGGAAATATGTCTGCAAACTCCTTCACCATCGAAAGGTGTTCTAGACCTTCCACTACTCCCTTTTCGTTTAGCGCGAGGATCGCATACATATTCCACCCCTTGCACATACTCTTCCATAACTATAAGGAAGAGACGAACCTCAGGGATACTCCCTGGTTCCATCCTACAATCACACATCTCTGTCCTTCATCATCGACCAAACTCAACCATTTTTTCTTACAGTTGAGTATCGCCTCATGCGATTCCAACCAATCCATACCAATCACGACGTCACAACATCCTAAGATCGTGACCTACAAGTTGACCCTCATGACAAACTCTCCCAGGTTAAGGGTACAGCCCGTAACCTTTTCTCCAACCTTTTGTTTGGCTCCTAAAGCCATCTCTACAAAGCTAAACTCGTCCTGTTCGACTGCCTTTACCTTAATCCTTTTTAGCACTGCACCAAAAATAAAACTCTCAGTAGCACCTGGTTCTATCAAAATACTAAGAGTCTGGTCAGCGACAATACTTGTCGTCTCGAGCACAGTCGACTGGTTCTCTGCTTGGCGGTTATTCACCGCTGCGTGAATCTGATGGGCCTTGCCCATATCTCCCACTGTAGTGGGTCCGGCTAATCCGAACACTCTGGTCCTCTCCACATGACAGTCGCGCTGGTAGTGTGGCTCCCCACACATCCAACACCACTTCTTTGGCCCAGTAGTCCTGGTACCTGAAGTAGAAGATGACGGCCCACCGACCTGGAATCCAGGTCTGTTCTGCTGAACAGGCCTAAACTGCTACTACGGAAGGCAACGCTGGTGCTGCTGCTGTGGTCCATGATAAGGTGCCCGCTACTGAGGTAGCGATCGTCTGGGTGTAGTGAAAGTGGATCCTCTCTAGAAGCCACGATATCCCGACGTATGCCTCGCTGGTGTCTGATGCTGCGGGGTGACAGATGAATCCTTCCCTGCGGGTCTCGCTGGAGTCCTGGTCTGACCCCCACTGATAAGCTCCTCCTCTGCTATGAGGGCCTTCTGGATAGCGTCGTGCAAGCTTTGAGGCATCAAAATCCTAACCTTTTCACGCAGGCTGCCGTTAAGGCCAAACACGAACTGGTTGACCTTGAGATTCTCTGTGTTAAGGTGTGGAGCATACCGGAGCAGCTCCATGAAATGTGCCTCGTACTCGGGCACCGTACGACCTCCCTGTCATAATGCATTGAACTCATTGATCTGACGCTCAATGAATTCCTCTGAAAGGTACCTCTCTTGGAACCGTTCTTTGAACAGTTCCCATGACACGTCTTCCATGGCCATGTTCAGATGCGGCAGGAGCGTCTTCCAGCATAGAAGAGCGCTCCCCTTCAGTTGAAAGATCGCCATGTGGACCTTCATGTTGGAGATATAATCATGAAGTGCGAAGCACATCGCCATATTCTCCAACCATGCCTCAGCAGCTGTGTCATTCGGGGCACCAAAGAACTCAGGAAATTTTACCTTCTCGAGTTCACGGTGAATGCTACCTGTAACGGCCGGTGCGCGTGGAGGAACCTCAGCGGGTGTCGGTGACCTAGCCTTGTCTTGGTCCAATCGACTGATCAGAGCCTTGTACATGCGCTGAAAGGATCTCATCATCCCAATAACATCGCCAACCGCTATCTGCTCCAGTCCGAGAACCTGCTCGCCTCCCTGGGGGTTAGACCCCTCAGGCATGGATGCTACTGGAGGCGTCATGCCTCCTCCCCTAGCACCTCATCGTCTACCTCCACGGCATCCTCTAACCATGATTACCTACATGCACATAATCAACTCGATCAACAATAGTATAATAAAATCAACTCATGTCTATGAAAGCCGTAGCAAATCCCAAGTCGCGGGTCAAACCGACTCTGATACCATATGTAGTGAACCTCCTCGTTACGACAACAACTCTGATAAAAGGTGCAATTTTTTCTTTTTAAAAGTGTGTGCGCATGTGTAGAAAGGAAACAGACCCACTTTACTCTACGTTGCCACCCGACGGCTAACAAGATGCAACCACGATGATCACAACAAGAAGACAAAAGGAGCACAACAAGCAACTGCAAGCATTAAATGACCATAGACATGAGAAGGAATCCATAAAAGTAGGTTTTACTATTTCTGCACAGGAAAGCAGGGAGTTTAATCTTAGTCCTCTTATCCAGAGAGAGAGAAGGTCAGATAGGCCCCTGGACGACTACTCAGGAAAAAACTAGTAACCCAACAATGAACAAGACACAAGCAAGAAGAACACAACAAGACGACATATGACGTACAACAGGCAACTGCATGCATTAACAACGATCACTCAGAAATAAGTCAGACTGACTACCCACCCATCCTACCCTGCAATGGTTAGGACCTCCAAGACACTTAAGCAACACTCAAGCCCAGGTTCCCATTGATTTTAACCATTTAAGGTCTCAGGGCTAGTGACTGTTCTGAAGAACATGGAGGTTTCTACGTCCCACCCGACATAAGCAGACCAAGCACACGAAAGGTTTACCAACCCAGTACCACGTTAATTTAAGGAACATCACCCTTCATTTAATAACTCAGAATAATTTTATTGTGCTTAATTCAAGAACATTTCATCATATAAGTTCATCATTAACAATAAACATTACTATTACGTTATCATGAAATGATAATGCATTACATTTATATCACATTAACTTTGCGAAAATAACAGGCGCCTTACATTTTATGTGTCGTCACTAACAACGAGACTTCAATAGCCTTACAATAAATTAACTTTTCCATCATCTTATTTTACAATAACTCGCAATTAAATGGAAACAATTACCTATCAAGTCGTCAACACCAACTTAAATTCTTATTTTATAATGCAATAAAGTACTACCTTTACATATTACCAACAATGTATTTTAATGAAATTTCATCGTGCATATTACAACAACATTAAATTACAGCCAGTGTCATTACCTATCATTACAATAACCTTACAACCTAAAATAACATCAAMATTATATTTAAAAGGAATATTATCAATAACTTGCAACTTAAAATAACAACATCATTACAGTTATATGTTTTCAATCACCATGAATTTGTCAGAACATTATTGTAATCCTAACCATCACATCACTTTCTGTGTTGCAATAACATTTCAGTTAATAAGAAGGATTTCACATTTATATTTCATTAACGTTGATATTATAATAATAATTCAATTAAAAGGGTGTTACATTTATTTTACCATAACCTTTATATTATAATATTATTCAATGGAAATAACAATGACTTCACAATGCATTGTTGTTAATGACAGTTACCACTACAATAACCAGACCTGAACTAGTCTTATCGATACCCTTACACTAGTGGCATTGCAAATTAAAATTAATGACCCTACCCTCCAGTGGTACAACAAAATTAAATAATCAATACCCAATACATAAAAATAGGTACATAACTAGCTGACTGTCATGGATCCATACCCATAAAAAATGAAAACATTAATAATTTCGTTGTAATTGACAGTTGCTAAAACATTAAAAATTTCGCATAACTCAAATATGGAAAGCTGTGGTGAGTTTTTTTTTGTTTTAAATTTTTGTTAAAGGTTGTTGTYAGAGCTTAATCACGCTCAGACATTCAAGCACACCGATATCCATGTTTACCAAAACTGACCTAAATCCTACCACAAAATCATAATAGAATCACAAATTCAGTCACCAGCTAACTTATCATAAAAGCCGAAAATGGAGAGCTAGGAAATGCAGTAAGGAAGGGTTTCTTATAAATGAAAACAGGAGGGCATGGTCAACATTCGCAGCCCAAAATTCCAAGTTAAGTTCCCTGGCCCGTCCAAACTAGATTTGAGTAACTCGTTGTCATACACACAGTCCTTGGATAACGCTGTTAAGTTTTTTTGAAGGGGGTCGCTTCCAGTTCTCTGAATAAATCAAGGGGTTCGTGGACAACCAGAATCGCAGGTCATAAATACCCATGCGGATTTCAATAGTTCTCCCTTGCATCACCATGGAAATTTGTTGGAAAAAACGCAGGCCTCAACGAATAATGCTATCATGATACAAGTGGTTGGTTCACGAAATGGAAAAGAAAAAAAATCGATGCAAAGGAACGTAGCTTCACTGTACAACTCCAAGATAAATCCCGTAGTTAACATGATTTTAAAATCGTGGATAGTCAATGATGCGTTGTCCTACGCCATTACGCTCTTGCATAATGCGCCCAGGGTTAAGAGCAAGGTGAGATCGGGTTAAAAAAAAGAAGCAAGTGAAGGTTCTAAACAAAACGAAATAAACCCTCGTTTTCACGAACAGAAACTATCGTGTGTTTGCGGTTATAAAAGGAAGTTCAACAGGCAACTCACAAGGAAACCCTACACCATACGCAGAGAATGCATGGTCGAATTTTTGGGGGTGTTCCCCACCCAACCGGAGAGGTTTTAACCATACAAACGTAGGGATACACAACAAACGTAGAGAATATATACAAAACGCAGTAAGAAATTCATTTTTTTAGTTCCAAGAAATAAACAACGGTGGTTTCGTATATAAGAAAGAATGAAGTCTCAGATCCAATATTACCCAACGATAATGCCAAACGCCTATTCACAGAACTAAATCTCATACCCAAAATTTTAAATGCGGAGAAAAAACTTCGGGAATGTATAGCCCAAGCTGGCGGGAGAGGCTACGATCGGTACACCTACGTAAAATGGTTGTAGAGGTCCAAACACCTCAAGAAGACACAGGGTTGAAGCCCCAAAATAATTTCTCCTTGAAATATATTATCTGAATTAAATTCATAATGCCAATGAATAAACATACGATTTGTCCTTTAAAATACAAATTCAGAGAGATTTTAATATCTTTTAAAATACAAACACGGAAATATTTTATTATCTGGATTAAATTTCAGAATTCCAGTGAATAAAATAAGGTTTGTCCTTTACAATATAGAATACATCCATGTACAATCAGCATACAAATTTAAGCATAAGATCCTAATGCATACTACTCTACCAAAACACAATTCATACCGTTGCCTTATCGCAGCCTTGATTGCGTCCGTGCTCCGTGCCACTCCTGCTCCACGCCGCTCCTTCTTTTCGACCGTAGAGACTACACCGGTACCTCCCATCCAACGCTAGGGGTACTCTCCTTCCCCCTTATCCCCCCGAGCTCGCCTCGCAAGGCTGAGCTACCACTCCAATACAAGCTGAGAAATTCCCAACTCCTCACAAGCAATCATTCCAGTCACCCATCCCCCTCATGATACCTAACAACCCATCCTTATTTCCCCTCATCCCCCTTTCTTTTATAGGGTTTTGAGCCCTACCAACTTTTCTAAATCACATTTATTTTTAAGTTTTAGAGAAAACCCTCCAAAATTTCTCTGTCGTACAAGTGTCATTCATCCCCCACGTTTCTCCAAATTTATTTTCTTTAACTTATTAATTGTCTATGTTTTATTTATGACATAATTTCCTTATTTTTATTAATCCCTTCTCTTGTTTTTTTAAAAAACCAAAAAGGTAAGTGCGCTAATTAATCTTTTCATTTTATTTTTAAATTCATAACTTTTTATACTCCCGCACGTGAGATAATTTTATTACTTATTAATCGTCTATGTTTCATTTATTACTTTGTTTCCCTATTTTTATTAATCCCTTCCTATTTTTTTTTAAACCAAAAAAGGTAAATGCACTAATTAATATTTTCATTTATTATTTATTTCATATCTTTTGTTCTTACACAAGTTAGGAATTAATTTCTTCTTTGTAAAATTTTAAAACCATTAGTTTTAATTTAAATCTTACCCTCGTCATCACCCCAAGAATTCTATGAAGACCCAACTATTACTTAGGTGGGTTTTTGTTTAAATTGTTATTTTTATTCCAAGATGTGTTCTTAAGGTTAGACTAAAATTTTACCCTAAAATTTTTAGACTTACTACTTCGATTCTGAACTGGGTGACACTGGGTTAGGAATTTGTTTAAGGATTTCTTCAAGTGTTATTGTCTTAGGGATATTTAGGATTGTTTCCTTCATCCACATCAATGCGATGTGACCTTTAGGATGCACCACGTGCTCCAAAGGTGCAACTCGCCTCGTTTGTTTCCTTTGGATGACGTGCCTTTCAGGATGCACCACATGCTCCAAGGGTGCCACTCACTTCTTGTGTTTCTTTTGTGTGACATTCCCTTCAGGATGCACGACGTTCTCCAAGGGTGCCACTCACCAACTGGACTAATTGGTAGACATCTATAACCCTTGGAGTCAACACTCTCCCAGGTGAACTTGTGGGAGACTAAGGGCTCTAAGGAATAAGGCCCTCGCCTTATTGTGCGCCCCTTAGAATCATCGTGAGTGACTATCGTAGTCTTCCCTCATGGCATCATGGATCCTCTCAAACTAGGTAATCATTAACCTATAGTTCGAGCCACGACGAGAGTGCTAGTAGGCGGTGGTAGGGCTGTTGTCCACCCCTCTCCCTCAACCTCTTTGGAAATCGTGTGTGGCCCCTTTACTCCATATGTGAGTCTGGTCGGCAAGCTATCGTTAGCCTGCATCATCAACAATCATGTCAGAACATGTCAACATCATATCATCAAATCAATGAAATATCATAGAAAATAAATCAACCCAAATAGCACACTCCCTGACTCAATCCGGAGTCCAAGGGGTTCCATCGATGCCTCTGCATCCTCAAGGTCCAAAAACCCTGCACACTCAATAAAACTGAGTCGAAAGCACCTGTCTATGTCAGGCAGTAAAACATCATGTCATCTATYATAACAGATCATAATCAAGGATAAATGTTTTAACATCATAAAAGTCCATATCACTTGCGAGCAAGTGTCCTCAAAGAATAAGTTTTCTCAGTGCGTCAGAGAGGGATGTTACATACACCCCCTCTTGGTCCAAACTTCATCCCGAAGTTTCTCAGTATAAATGCCAAAATAAAAGTACCATAGTATCATAAGTCTATCTATCAAACAAAAATGGGAACTGTTGGCGCATATCATATGCGTCCTCCCAGGTCGCCGAGTGTGGACTATAACTGTCCCACTGGACCTTGACCTGATCTACTGTTTGACGTTGTAACTGTTGAACGTAATGATCTAATATGCAGACCAGCTCAGCCATGAGCACTCCCTCGTCCAATACCTGCAAGGAACTCATGTCAATCACGTGTGTAGGATCACTAATATAATGTCTCAAAACAGATACATGAAAAACATTGTGCATACGCCTCAAAGAATCAGGCAAGGCTAGTCGATAGGCCATGGGCCCCTTTCTCTCCACAATCTCGAAAGGTCCCACGAACCTAGAAGAGAGTTTATATCCCTTTCCAAACTTGATCGAACTCTTATGTGGTTTAACCCGCAAGAAGACTCGATCGTCGACCTCGTAACTATGGTCGAATCGGTGCGCATCGGCATAACTCTTATGTCGATCCTTCGCTTCTTTTATTATTTGTCTTATGGTTTGCACTTGCTCTTCCGTTTCTTGGATCACTTCTGGTCCCACTAGGACCCTATCCTCAAGCCGATCCCAACTCAAGGGCGTCCAAAACAGTCGCCCATAAAGAAACTCGAAAGGCGCCATCTTAATGGTGCTCTGGTAATTGTTGTTGTAAGCGAACTCTACGAGAGGCAAGACCTCCTCCCAACGCTTTTGTTGGTCCATCACGTACATGCGCAACATGTCTTCCAAGGTTTGGTTTGTTCATTCTGTCTATCCGTCAGTCTCTGGGTGATACGCAATACTAAAATTATGTTGGGTTCCCAAGGCCTCTTGGAAACTCGTCCAAAATCATCCAGTAAACACCGATCCTCAATTGGATATAATCTTCTTAGGCACGCCATGCAACCTCACAATATCACTGATGAAAACTCTCGCTATGTCAGGTTCCTGATACGTCAAATGCACAGGAATAAAGTGAGCACTCTTCGTGAGAGTGTCTACTACTACAAAAATTGATTTGTATCTCCTTGCAGTCAGTGGCAATCCAACAATAAAGTCCATCGAAATAACTTCCCATTTCGATTCTCGAATGGCATGTGGTTGAAGTAAACCTGTCGGGTGTCTATGCTCAGCCTTTACCTGCTGACACTCTAGACATCTAGCCACAAAGTTGACTATGTCAGCCTTCATTCCCTTCCAGAAGAATAAGGGTTTAAGGTCTGTCCTCATCTTTGTGACTCCTGGGTGCGCCATGTAAACTGCTCTATGAGCCTCGCTCAGGATCAACATCCTGAACTCGTCGTTTGGCGGTACGTAAATCCGACTTCTAAACCTCATTAAACCATCACTATCAAATGAATATCCCTCATATCGTGGCACCATCATTGTGTTTTGTTCGATAAAATCCTCAACTTCTTTGTACCAGTCATCATCACACTGTAAAGTGAGAATCTTCTCACGTAGATTTGTCTAAAGAGGTAACACAAAAAAGATGCGTGGTCTCCAACTCAAAGCATCCACCACTCATTTCACTGTTCCCTTTATGTAAGTAATCTCAATGTTGTACTCACTAAGAAATTCCGACCAACGTCGTTGTCACGCGTTCAGGTCGCTGCATAAATATGTG
The DNA here is from genome assembly GCA_009831015.1 of Picea engelmannii. NCBI lineage: Eukaryota > Viridiplantae > Streptophyta > Pinopsida > Pinales > Pinaceae > Picea > Picea engelmannii. The sequence goes on from ML782713.1 coordinate 317,142, forward strand.
TTGTAGTCCACAATGATCAGTCCTTAGTTCAAATTTTCATCCAACAACGTAGTGTCTCCAAACCTTCAAGGCATATACGATGGCTAACAACTCCAAATCGTGTGTCGCGTAGTTCTCCTCATGGCTTCTAAATTTCCTCGAAATGTAAGCAATCACTCATCCGTCTTGCATAAAGACTCCACCTAAACCTTCCTTGGATGTGTTAGTGCATACCAAGAAGTCTGCATCCATGTCAGGGACCTTTAGTATCAGTGCTATGGTAAAAAACTCTTTAAGCCTCTAAAATGCCTCTGCGCATTTCTCGGTCCAAACAAACTTCTTATTTTTCTTCTGCAATTCCGTGATCGGATTTGCTATCTTCGAAAATCCCTCGACAAACCGTCGATAGTATCCTGCTAAACCCATAAAACTACACACTTCTGTGACATTCGTCGTCACAAGCTATTCCATAATAGCCTCAACCTTGGCCGTATCCACGACGATACCTTCGCCGGAGATGACATGCCCTAAGTAGTGAATCCTCGATTGATAAAAAAAGCATTTGGACAACTTCCCATAAAATTTGTGTTCTCGTAAACATTATAGTACCAAGCGCAAGTGCTCGTCATGCTCCTCCATCGTCCGGGAGTAGATCAAAATATCGTCATTGAATACTTGGAAGAACTTGTCTAAGTACTCGCGGAACAGCCCATTCATAAAACTCATGAATACCCCTGGGGTGTTTGTCAATCCAAATGGTAAAAAAGTAAACTCGTAATGTGAAAATCTTGTCTTAAAGGCAGTCTTAGGGATGTCATCCTCCTTTATCCATAACTGGTGATACCCTGATCACAAATCAATCTTGGAGAACACCATCGCACCCTTCATTTGATCGAACAGATCATCAATTCTTGGTAAGGGATATTGATTCTTAATCGTAGCCTTGTTCATTTGACGGTAGTCAATGCAAAGCCTCCACGATCCATCCTTCTTTTGTATGAAAATAACTGGTGCACCCCACGGTGACACACTAGGGCGTATCAGTTCCAGGTCCAACAACTCCTTCAGTTGCATTTTCAGCTCTTGCAACTACAGGGTCAACATCCAATAAGGTTCTCTTGCTATCGGTTCGGTCCCCGATTTCAAGTCTATAGTAAACTCCAATTCTCTCTCTGGTGACATCCCAGGTAACTCCTATGGAAATATGTCTGCAAACTCCTTCACCACCGGAAGGTGTTCTATACAGTCCACTACTCCCTTTTCGTTTAGCGCGAGGATCGCATAAATATTGCACCCCTTGCGCATACTCTTCTGTAACTATAAGGAAGAGACGAACCTCAGCGATACTCCCTGGTTCCATGCTACAATCACACATATCTGTCCTTCATCATCGACCAAACTCAACCATTTTGTCTTACATTTGAGTATCACCTCATGCAATTCCAACCAATCCATACCAATCACGACGTCATAAGATCCTAAGATCGTGACGTACAAGTTGACCCTCGTGACAAACTCTCCCAGGTTAAGGGTACAGCCCGTAACCTTTCCTCCAACCTTTTGTTTGGCTCCTGAAGCCATCTCTACAAAGATAAACTCATCATGTTCGACTGCCTTTACCTTAATCCTTCTTAGGACTGCACCAGAAATGAAACTCTTAGTAGCACCTTGGTCTATCAAAATACTAAGGGTCTGGTCAGCGACAGTACTTGTCGTCTCGAGCACAGTCGACTGGTTCTCTACTTGGCGGTTATTCACCACTGCGTGAATCTGATGGGCCTTGCCCATATCTCCCACTGTAGTGGGTCCGGCTGATCTGGACACTCTGGTCCTCTCCACATGACAGTCGCGCTGGTAGTGTGGCTCCCCACACGTCAAACACCCCTTCTTCGGCCCAGTAGTCTTGGTACCTGAAGTAGAATATGACGGCCCACCGACCTGGAATCCAGGTCTGTTCTGCTGAACAGGCCTAAACTGCTACTGCGGCAGGCGACGCTGGTGCTGTTGTTGTGGTCCATGATAAGGTGCCCGCTACTGAGGTAGCGATCGTCTGGGTGTAGTGAAAGTGGATCCTCTCTAGAAGCCACGATATCCCTACGTATGCCTCGCTGGTGTCTGATGCTGCGGGGTGACAGATGAACCCTTCCCTGCGGGTCTCGTTGGAGTCCTGGTCTGACCCCCACTGATAAGCTCCTCCTCTGCTATGAGGGCTTTTTGGACAGCATCGTGCAATGTTTGAGGCATCAAGATCCTAACCTTTGCACGCAGGCTGCCGTTAAGGCCAAACACAAACCGGTTGACCTTGAGATTCTATGTGTTAAGGTGTGGAGCATATCGAAGCAGCTCCATGAAATGTGCCTCGTACTCGGTTACCGTACGACCTGCCTGTCATAATGCATTGAACTCATTGAGCTAACGCTCAATGAATTCCTCTGAAAGGTACCTCTCTCGGAACCGTTCCTTGAACAGTTCCCATGACACGTCTTCCATGACCATGTTCAGCTGCGGAAGGAGCGTCTTCCACCATAGAAGAGCGCTCCCCTTCAGTTGAAAGACCGGCATGTGGACCTTCATTTTGGAGGTATAATCGCGAAGTGCGAAGCACATTGCTATATTCTCCAGCCATGCCTCAACGGCTGTGTCGTTTGGGGCACCAAAGAACTCAGGAAATTTTACCTTCTCGAGTTCACGGTGAATGCTACCTGTAACTGTGGGTGCGCGCGGCGGAACCTCAGCGGGTGTCGGTGCCCTGGCCTTGTCTTGGTCCAATTGGCTGATCAGATCCTCGGACATGTGCTGAAAGGATCTCATCATCCCAATAACATCGCCAACCGCTATTTGCTCCGGTCCGAGAACCTGCTCACCTCCCTGGGGGTTAGACCCCTCAGGCGTGGATGCTACTGGAGGCGTCATGCCTCCTCCCCTAGCACCTCATAGTCTACCTCCACGGTGTTGTTCCTGAGTCTATACTAAGGCTTAAAGTACAGTGTCAAGGCATCCGAAAGTATGGTAATAGTTGATAGAAGATTTCACTAACCTTCGGTGTGGGAAGCTAATGAAGATTCCTGCGTTCGCGCTGTCTGGCTTCCAACTGTTCTTGGGTTGCAATATCTTGTTCAATGGCCATCCATGAACGTTCTAATTCTTCTCGGGTATTAGCAGTTCTAAGGGTCGTACTGAAAAGATTTAACGCGATATTAGTTTGATCGGATATCCCGAGTTGAATATTAGG
>ML782713.1:337430-353000 GCA_009831015.1 Picea engelmannii
CTCGCGAGATTGCGAATTCCGATCTTATTATTAATGGACAAATAAAACATGGTTTATCGGATCCTTAATGATATGATTAGTTTAATCGCTGGATCGTGAATTGGGAATTCGAGGATAAGTTTTTAGGATAATGATCCGCCGAGTCGCGAAATCGCGATGCAGTGATGATCAAGGCTTAATAAGATTATGTCGCGACCTCGCGGGTCGGAGCCTCGGATATTTTAACCTTACGAAAGGGAAAGCTCAGAGGCGATGTGCCGAGAACCAAGTTTGACTATAATTAGTTGTTTTACTCTCGGTTCTCAACCGTGGTTATTAAAAAACTATTGCGTTCTCGRATCTCGGGGTAGTGAAAATGCAAATTTAGGGTCGAGAAATGCCGAAGCGTGAAACCCCGAGGATGTCATAATCAAGGGTTGAAGGTCTTACGCTAATCTTGCCTTGGACGAAAATTAAAGCCGAGCTCATACTCCTCGCGGCTCAGGACTTGTGATTTCAAGGAACGAGGTGTCCGGCTTGCGAGATTACGAAGCTTGAAAAATCTTAAGGATAGACCTACTTGCGAAAAAACGGGCCTTTTTTTGTAAGTGACAAAGCATTATTTATTTAGGTAACAAAAAGCTTTTTCCAGAGTCTTATGGCTTTTGAAGGAAAAGGGAAAGAAAACAACTTCATATTTTAAGAATCAGTATAATTGGAATTGGGCGAGGTGGAAAAAACAGGGGCGGCTCCAACACACGACATCCTCTAACCATGATTACCTACATGCACATAATCAACTCGATCAACAATAGTATAATAAAATCAAATCATGTCAATGAAAGCCGTAGCGAATCCCAAGTTGTGGGTCAAACCGACTATGATACCATATGTAGTGAACCTCCTTGTTACGACAATAACTCTGATAACAGGTGCAATTTTTTATTTTTAAAAGTGTGCGCATGTGTAGAAACGAAAAAGACCCACTTTACTCTATGTCGCCACCCAACGGCTAACAAGATGCAACCACGATGATCACAACAAGAAGACAAAAGGTGCACAACAAGCAACTGCAAGCATTAAATGACCATAGACATAAGAAGGAATCCATAAAAGTAGGTTTTACTATTTCTGCACAGGAAAGTAGGGCGTTTAATCTTAGTCCTCTGCTCCAAAGAGAGAGAAGGTCAGATAGGCCCTTGGACGACTACTCAGGCAAAAACTAGTAACCCAACAATGAACAAGATGCAAGCAAGACGAAAACAGCAAGACGACATACGACGTACAACAGGCAACTCCATGCATTAACAACGATCACTCAGAAATAAGTCAGACTGACTACCCGCCCATCCTACCCTGCAATGGTTAGGACTTCCAAGACACATAAGCAACACTCAAGCCCAGGTTCCCATCGATTTTAACCATTTAAGGTCTCAGGGCTGGTGATTGTTCTGAAGAACATGGAGGTTTCTACGTCCCACCCAACACAAGCAGACCAAGCACACGAAAGGTTTACCAACCCAATACCACGCTAATTTAAGGAACATCACCCTTCATTTACTAACTCAGAATAATTTTATTGTGCTTAATTAAAGAACATTTCATCATATAAGTTCATCATTAACAATAAACATTACTATTACGTTATCATGAAATAATAATGCATTGCATTTATATCACATTAACTTTGCGAAAATAACAGGCGCCTTACATTTTATGTGTCGTCACTAACAATGAGACTTCAATAGCCTTACAATAAATTAACTTTGCCATCATGTTATTTTAAAATAACTCGCAATTAAATGGCAACAATTACCTATCAAGTCGTCAACACCAACTTAGATTCTTATTTTATAATGCAATAAAGTACTACCTTTACATATTACCAACAATGTATTTTAATGAAATTTCACCGTGCATATTACAACAACATTAAATTACAGCCAGTGTCATTACCTATCATTACAATAACCTTACAACTTAAAACAACATCAACATTATATTTAAAAGGCATATTATCAATAACTTGCAACTTAAAATAACAACATCATTACAGTAATATGTTATCAATCACCATGAATTTGTCAGAACATTACCCTAATCCTAACCATCACATCACTTTATGTGTTGCAATACCATTTCAGTTAATAAGAAGGATTTCACATTTATATTTCATTAACGTTGATATTATAATAATAATTCAATTAAAGCGTGTTACATTTATTTTACCATAACCTTTATATTATAATATTATTCAATGGAAATAACAATGACTTCACAATGCATTGTTGTTAATGACATTTACCACTACAATAACCAGACCCGAACTAGCCTTATCGATACCCTTACACTAGTGGCATTGCAAATTAAAATTAATGACCCTACCCTCCAGTGGTACAACAACATTAAATAATCAATACCCAATACATAAAAATAGGTACATAACTAGCTGACTGTCATGGATCCATACCCATAAAAAATGAAAACATTAATAATTTCGTTGTAATTGACAGTTGCTAAAACATTAAAAATTTCGCATAACTCAAATATGGAAAGCTGCGGTGAGTTTTTTTTGTTTTAAATTTTTGTTAAAGGTTGTTGTCAGAGCTTAAGCTTGMTCAGACATTCAAGCACACCGATATCCATGTTTACCAAAACCGACCTAAATCCTACAACAAAATCAGAATAGAATTAAAAATTCCGTCACTAGTTAACTTGTCATAAAAGCCAAAAATGGAGAGGTAGGAAATGCAGTAAGGAAGGGTTTCTTATAAATGAAAACAGGAAGGCGTGGTCAACATTCGCATCCCAGAATGCCAGGGTAAGTTCCCTGGCCCGTCCAAACTAGATTTGAGTAACTCGTTGTCATACGCACAGTCCTTGGATAACGCTGTTAAGTTTTTTTGAAGGGGGTCGCTTCCAGTTCTCTGAATAAATCAAGGGATTCGTGGACAACCAGAATCGCAGGTCATAAATACCCATGCGGATTTCAATAGTTCTCCCCTGCATCACCATGGAAATTTGTTGGCAAAAACGCAGGCCTCAATGAATAATGTTGTCATGATACAAGTGGCTGGTTTACGAAATGGAAAAGAAAAAAAATCAATGCAAAGGAATGTAGCTTCACTGTACAACTCCAAGAGAAATCTCGTAGTTAACATGATTTTAAAATCGTGGATAGTCAATGGTGCGTTGTCCTGCGCCCTTACGCTCTTGCATAATGCGCCCAGGGTTAAGAGCAAGGTGAGATCGGGTTAAAAAAAAGAAGCAAGTGAAGGTTCTAAACAAAACGAAATAAACCCTCAGTTTTACGAACAGAAACTGTCGTGTGTGCGCGGTTATAAAAGGAAGTTCAGAAGGCAACTCGCAAGGAAACCTTACACCATACGCAGAGAATGCATGGTCGAATTTTTGGGGGTGTTCCCCACCCAACCACAGAGGTTTTAACCATAAAAACGCAGGGATACACAACGAACATAGAGAATTTATACAAAACGCAGTAAGAAATTCATTATTTTAGTTCCAAGAAATAAATAGCAGTGGTTCCGTATACAAGACAGAACGAAGTCTCAGATCCAATATTACCCAACGATAATGCCAAACACCTATTCACAGAACGAAATCTCATACCCAAAATTTTAAATGCGGAGAAAAAACTTTGGGAATGTATAGCCCAAGCTGGCGGGAGAGGCTACGATCGGTACGCCTACATAAAATGGTTGTAGAGGTCCAAACGCCTCAAGAAGAGACAGGCTTGATGCCCCAAATTCAGAATGCCAATGAATAAACATACGATTTGTCCTTTAAAATACAAATGCAGACAGATTTTAATATCTTTTAAAATACAAACGCGGAAAGATTTTATTATCTGGATTAAATTTCAGAATGCCAGTGAATGAAATAAGGTTTGTCCTTTACAATATAGAATACATCCATGTACAATCAGCATACAGATTTAAGCATAAGATCCTAATGCATACTACTCTACCAAAACACAATTCATACCGTTGCCTTATCGCAGCCTTGATTGCGTCCGCGCTCCGTGCCACTCCTGCTCCACGCCGCTCCTTCTTGCCGACCATAGAGAATACACCACTACCTCCCAGCCAACACTAGGGGTACTCTCCTTCCCCCTTAAGCCCCCGAGCCGCAAAGGGGCCACACATAGTCCAGATGGTATACCTAGCTTCCCAGCTCGCCTCGCAAGGCTGAGCTACCACTCCAATACAAGATGAGAAATTCCCAACTCCTCACAAGCAATCAATCCATTCACCCATCCCCCTCATGATACCTAACAACCCATCCTTATTTCCCCTCATCCCCCTTTCTTTTCTAGGGTTTTGATCCCCACCAACTTTTCTAAATCACATTTATTTTTAAGTTTTAAAGAAAAACCTCGAAAATTTCTCTGTCGTACAAGTGTCATTCATCCCCCACGTCTCTCCAAATTTATTTTCTTTAACTTATTAATTGTCTATGTTTCATTTATTACATAATTTCCCTATTTTTATCAATCCCTTCTCTCTTTTTTTTTTTTAAACCAAAAAGGTAAATGCGCTAATTAATCTTTTCATTTTATTTTTAAATTCATAACTTTTTATACTCCCGCACGTGAAATAATTTTATTACTTATTAATTGTCTATGTTTCCTTTATTACTTTGTTTCCCTATTTTTATTAATCCATTTCTTTTTTTAAAAAAACCAAAAGGGTTAATGCGCTAATTAATCTTTTCATTTATTATTTATTTAATATCTTCTGTTCTTACACAAGTTAGGAATTAATTTCTTCTTTCTAAATTTTAAAACCATTAGTTTTAATTTAAATCTTACCCTCATCATCACCCCAAGAAGTCTATGAAGACCCAACTATTACTTAGGTGGGTTTTTGTTTAAATTGTTATTTTTATTCCAGGCTGTGTTCTTAAGGTTAGATTAAAATTTTACCCTAAAAGTTTTAGACTTAGTACTTACATTCTGAACTGGGTGACACTGGGTTAGGAAGTTGTTTAAGGATTTCTTAAGGCGTTATTATCTTAGGGCTATTTAGGTTTGTTTTTGTCATCCACATCAATGCGACATGCCCTTTAGGACGCACCATGTGCTCCAAGGGTGCCACTCGCCTCATTCGTTTCCTTTGCGCTACGTGCCCTTCAGGATGCACCACGTGCTCCAAGGGTGCCACTCGCTTCTTGTGTTTCTTTTGTGCGATGTTCCCTTCAGGATGCACCACGTTCTCCAAGGGTTCCACTTGCCAAATGGACTGATTGGTACACATCTATAACCCCTGGAGTCAACACTCCGCTAGGTGAACTTGTGGGAGTAGAAGGGCTCTAAGGAATACGGCCCCCGCCTTATTGCGCGCCCCTTAGAATCATCGTGAGCGACTATCGCAGTCTGCCCTCATGGCATCGTGGATCCTCTTGAACTAGGTAATCGTTAACATACAATTCGAGCCACGACGGGAGTGCTAGTAGGCGGTGGCAGGGTTGTTGTCCACCCCTCTCCCTCAACCTCTTTGGAAATGGTGTGTGGCCCCTTTACTCCATATGTGAGTCTGGTCGGCAAGCTATCGTCAGCCTGCATCATCAACAATCATGTCAGAACATGTCAACATCATATCATCAAATCAATGAAATATCATAGAAAATAAATCAACCCAAATAGCACACTCCCTGACTCAATCCGGAGTCCAAGGGGTTCCACCGATGCCTCTGCATCCTCAAGGTCCAAAAACCCTGCACACTCAATAAAACTGAGTCAAAAGCACCTGTCTACATAAAGCAGTAAAACATCATGTCATCTATCATAATGCATCATAATCAAGGATAAATGTTTTAACATCATAAAAGTCTAGATCACTTGCAAGCAAGTGTCCTCAAAGAATAAGTTTTCTCAGTGCACCAGAGCGGGATGTTACATACACCCCCTCTTGGTCTAAACTTCATCCTGAAGTTTATCAGTATAAATGCCGAAATAAAAGTACCATAGTATCATAAGTCTATCTATCAAACAAAAATGGGAACTGCTGGTGCATATCATATGCGTCCTCCCAGGTCACCGAGTGTGGACTATAACTGTCCCACTAGACCTTGACCTGATCTATCGTTCGACATCGTAACTGTTGAATGCAATGATCTAAGATGTGGACCAGCTCAGCCATGAGCACTCCCTCATCCGATACCTGTAAGGAACTCATGTCAATCACGTGTGTAGGATCACTAATATAATGTCTCAAAACAGATACATGAAAAACATCGTGCATACGCCTCAAAGAATCAGGCAAGGCTAGTCGATAGGCCATGGGCCCCTTTCTCTCAACAATCTCTAAAGGTCCCACGAACCTAGGAGAGATTTTATATCCCTTTCCAAACTTGATCGAACTCTTATGTGGTTTAACCCGCAAGAAGACTCGATCACCGACCTCGTAACTATGGTCAACTCGGTGCGCATCGGCATAACTCTTCTGTCGATCGTTCACTTCTTTTATTATTTGTCTTATGGTTTTCACTTGCTCTTCCATTTCTTGGATCACTTCTAGTCCCACTAGGACCCTATCCTCAAGCCGATCCCAACTCAAGGGCGTCCAACACGGTCGCCCATAAAGAAACTCAAAAGGCACCATATTAATGGTGCTCTGGTAATTGTTGTTGTAAGCGAACTCTACTAGAGGTAAGACCTCCTCCCAACGTTTTTGTTGGTCCATCACGTACATGCGCAACATGTTTTCCAAGGTTTGGTTTGTTCATTCTGTCTATCCGTCAGTCTCTGGGTGATACGCAATACTAAAATTAAGTTGGGTTCCCAAGGCCTCTTGGAAACTTGTCCAAAATCATCCAGTAAACACCGATCCTCAATTAGAGATAATCTTTTTAGGCATGCCATGCAACCTCACAATATCACTGATGAAAACTCTCGCTATGTCAGGTGCCTGATACGTCGTATGCACAGGAATAAAGTGAGCACTCTTCGTCAGAGTGTCTACTACTACAAAAATTGAGTCGTATCTCCTTGTCGTCAGTGGCAATCCAACAATAAAATCCATTGAAATAACTTCCCATTTCGATTCCGGAATGGCATGTGGTTGAAGTAAACCTGTCGGGTGTCTATGCTCAGCCTTTACCTGCTGACACTCTAGACATCTAGCCACAAAGTTGACTATGTGAGCCTTCATTCCCTTCCAGAAGAATAAGGGTTTAAGGTCTGTCCTCATCTTCGTGACTCCTGGGTGCACCATGTAAACTGCTCTATGAGCCTCGCTCAGGATCAACATCCTCAACTCGTCGTTTGGCGGTACGTAAATCCAACTTCTAAACCTCATTAAACCATCACTATCAAATGAATATCCCTCATATCTTCGCACCATCATTGTGTTTTGTCCGATAAAATCCTCGACTTCTTTGTACCAGTCATCATCACACTGTAAAGTGAGAATGTTCTCACGTAGATTTTTCTAAAGAGGTAACACCAAAAAGATGCGTGGTCTCCAAATCAAAGAATCCACCACTCAGTTCACTGTTCCCTTTATGTAAGTAATCTCAAAGTTGTACTCACTAAGAAATTTCAACCAACACTGTTGTCACACGTTCAGGTCGCTTTGCGTAAATATGTGTTGTAGTCCACAATGATCAGTCCTTAGTTCAAATTTTCATCCAACAAGGTAGTGTCTCCAAACCTTCAAGGCATATACGATGGCTAACAACTCCAAATCATGCGTCGCATAGTTCTCCTCATGCCTTCTCAATTTCCTCGAAATGTAAGCAATCACTCGTCCATATTGCATCAAGACTCCACCTAAACCTTCCTTGGACACGTTAGTGCATACCAAGAAGTCCGCATCCATGTCAGGGACCTGTAGTATCGACGCTGTGGTCAACAACTCTTTAAGCCTCTGAAATGCCTCTGCGCATTTCTCGGTCCAAACAAACTTCTTGTTTTTCTTCTGCAATTCCGTGATCGGATTTGCTATCTTCGAAAATCCCTCGACAAACCGTCGATAGTATCCTGCTTAACCCATAAAACTACACACTTGTGTGACATTCGTCGGCACAGGCCATTCCATAATAGCCTCAACCTTGGCCGGATCCACGACGATACCTTCGCCGGAGATGACATGCCCTAAGTAGTGAATCCTCGATTGATAAAAAGAGCATTTGGACAACTTCCCATAAAATTTGTGTTCTCATAAACATTGTAGTACCAAGCGCAAGTGCTCGTAATTCTCCTCCATCGTCCGGGAGTAGATCAAAATATCGTCATTGAATACTTGGACGAACTTGTCCAAGTACTCTTGGAACACCCCATTCATCAAACTCATGAATACCCCTGGGGCATTTGTCTGTCCAAATGTTAAAAAAGTAAACTCGTAATGTGCAAATCTTGTCTTAAAGGAAGTCTTAGGGACATCATCCTCCTTTATCCATAACTGGTGATACCCTGATCGCAAATCGATCTTGGAGAACACCATCGCACCCTTCATTTGATCGAACAGATCATCAATTCTTGGTAAGGGATATTGATTCTTGATCATAGCCTTGTTCATTTGACGGTAGTCAATGCAAAGCCTCCACGATCCGTCCTTCTTTTGTATGAAAATAACTGGTGCACCCCATGGTGACACACTAGGGCCTATCAGTGCCAGGTCCAACAACTCCTTCAGTTTCATTTTCAGCTCTTGCAACTACGGGGTCAACATCCAATAAGGTGCTCTTGCTATCGGTTCGGTCCTCGGTTTCAAGTCTATAGTAAACTCCAATTCTCTCTCTGGCAACATCCCAGGTAACTCCTCTGGAAATATGTCTGCAAACTCCTTCACCACCGGAAGGTGTTCTAGACCTTCTGCTACTCCCTTTTCATTTAGCACGAGGATCGCATAAATCTTGCACCCCTTGCGCATACTATTCCGTAACTATAAGGAAGAGACGAACCTCAGGGATACTCCCTGGTTCCATCCTACAATCACACATCTTTGTCCTTCATCATCGACCAAACTCAACCATTTTGTCTTACGGTTGAGTATCGCCTCATGCGATTCCAACCAATCCATACCAATCACGACGTCATAAGATCCTAAGATCGTGACGTACAAGTTGACCCTCGTGACAAACTCTCCCAGGTTAAGGGTACAGCCCGTAACCTTTCCTCCAACCTTTTGTTTGGCTCCTGAAGCCATCTCTACAAAGCTAAACTCATCATGTTTGACTGCCTTTACCTTAATCCTTTTTAGCGCTGCACCAGAAATGAAACTCTCAGTAGCACCTGGGTCTATCAAAATACTAAGGGTCTGGTCAGCGACAGTACTTGTCGTCTCGAGCACAGTCGACTGGTTCTCTGCCTAGCGGTTATTCACCGCTGCGTGAATCCGATGGGCCTTGCCCATATCTCCCACTGTAGTGGGTCTGGCTGATCCGGACACTTTGGTCCTCTCCACATGAAAGTCGCGCTGGTAGTGTGGCTCTCCACACGTCCAACACCCCTTCTTTGGCCCAGTAGTCCTGGTACCTGAAGTAGAAGATGACGGCCCACCGATATGGAATCCAGGTCTGTTCTGCTGAACAGGCCTAAACTGCTACTGCGGCAGGCGATGCTGGTGCTAGTGTTGTGGTCCATGATAAGGTGCCCGCTACTGAGGTAGCGATCGTTTGGGTGTAGTGAAAGTGGATCCTCTCTAGAAGCCACGATATCCCAACGTATGCCTCGCTGGTGTCTGATGCTGCGGGGTGACAGATGAACCCTTCCCTGCGGGTCTCGCTGGAGTCCTGGTCTGACCCCCACTGATAAGCTCCTCCTCTGCTATGAGGGCCTTTTGGACAGCGTCGTGCAAGGTTTGAGGCATCAAGATCCTAACCTTTGCAAGCAGGCTGCCACTAAGGCCAATGACGAACCGGTTGACCTTGAGATTCTCTATGTTAAGGTGTGGAGCATACCGGAGCAGCTCCATGAAATGTGCCTTGTACTCGGGCACCGTACGACCTCCCTGTCATAATGCATTGAAATCGTTGAGCTGACGCTCAATGAATTCCTCTGAAAGGTACCTCTCTCGGAACCGTTCCTTGAATAGTTCCCATGACACGTCTTCCACGGCCATGTTCAGCTGCGGCAGGAGCGTCTTCCACCATAGAAGAGAGCTCCCCTTCAGTTGAAATACCGCCATGTGGACCTTCATGTTGGAGGTATAATCGCGAAGTGCGAAGCACATCGCCATATTATCCAACCATGCCTCAGTGGTTGTGCCGTTCGGGGCACCAAAGAACTCAGGAAATTTTACCTTCTCGAGTTCACGGTGAATGCTACCTGTAACGGCCGGTGCGTGCAGTGGAACCTCAGCGAGTGTTGGTGCCCTGGCCTTGTCTTGGTCCAATCGACTGATCAGAGCCTCGGACATGCGCTGAAAGGATCTCATCATCCCAATAACATTGCCAGCCGCTATCCACTCCGATCTGAGAACCTGCTCGCCTCCCTGGGGGTTAGACCCCTCAGGTGTGGATGCTACTGGAGGCGTCATGCCTCCTCCCCTAGCACCTCATCGTCTACCTCCACGGATTCCTCTAACCATGATTACCTACATGCACATAATCAACTCAATCAACAATAGTATAATAAAATCAACTCATGTCAATGAAAGCCGTAGCGAATCCCAAGTCGCGGGTCAAACCGACTCTGATACCATATGTAGTGAACCTCCTCGTTACGACAACAAATCTGATAACAGGTGCAATTTTTTCTTTTTAAAAGTGTGTGCGCATGTGTAGAAAGGAAACAGACCCACTTTACTCTACGTCGCCACCCGACGGCTAACAAGATGCAACCATGATGATCAAAACAAGAGCATAGAAGGCGCACAACAAGAAAATTCAAGCATTAAATGACCATAGACATAAGAAGGAATCCATAAAAGTAGGTTTTACTATTTCTGCACAGGAAAGCAGGGCGTTTAATCTTAGTCCTCTGCTCCAGAGAGAGAGAAGGTCAGATAGGCCCCTGGACGACTACTCGGGCAAAAACTAGTAACCCAACAATGAACAAGATGCAAGCAAGACGAACACAGCAAGACGACATACGACGTACAACAGGCAACTCCATGCATTAACAACGATCACTCAAAAATAAGTCAGACTGACTACCCGCCCATCCTACCCTGCAATGGTTAGGACCTCCAAGACACATAAGCAACACTCAAGCCCACGTTTCCATCGATTTTAACCATTTAGGGTCTCAGGGCTGGTGACCGTTCTGAAGAACATGGAGGTTTCTACGTCCCACCCGACACAAGCAGACCAAGCACACGAAAGGTTTACCAACCCAGTACCACGTTAATTTAAGGAACATCACCCTTCATTTACTAACTCAGAATAATTTTATTGTGCTTAATTCAAGAACATTTCATCATATAAGTTCATCATAAACAATAAACATTACTATTACGTTATCATGAAATAATAATGGATTACATTTATATCACATTAACTTTGCGAAAATAACAGTCGCCTTACATTTTATGTGTCGTCACTAACAACGAGACTTCAATAGCCTTACAATAAATTAACTTTTCCATCATCTTATTTTACAATAACTCGCAATTAAATGGCAACAATTACCTATCAAGTCGTCAACACCAACTTAGATTCTTATTTTATAATGCAATAAAGTACTACCTTTACATATTACCAACAATGTATTTTAATGAAATTTCACCGTGCATATTACAACAACATTAAATTACAGCCATTGTCATTACCTATCATTACAATAACCTTACAACTTAAAATAACATCAACATTATATTTAAAAGGCATATTATCAATAACTTGCAACTTAAAATAACAACATCATTACAGTTATATGTTATCAATCACCATGAATTTGTCAGAACATTACCCTAATCCTAACCATCACATCACTTTCTTTGTTGCAATAACATTTCAGTTAATAAGAAGGATTTCACATTTATATTTCATTAACGTTGATATTATAATAATAATTCAATTAAAAGGGTGTTACATTTATTTTACCATAACCTTTATATTATAATATTATTCAATGGAAATAACAATGACTTCACAATGCATTGTTGTTAATGACAGTTACCACTACAATAACCAGACCCGAACTAGCCTTATCGATACCCTTACACTAGTGGCATTGCAAATTAAAATTAATGACCCTACCCTCCAGTGGTACAGCAACATTAAATAATCAATACCCAATACATAAAAATAGGTACATAACTAGCTGACTGTCATGGATCCATACCCATAAAAAATGAAAACATTAGTAATTTCGTTGTAATTGACAGTTGCTAAAACATTAAAAATTTCACATAACTCAAATATGGAAAGCTACGGTGAGTTTTTTTTTGTTTTAAATTTTCGTTAAAGGTTGTTGTCAGAGCTTAAGCACGCTCATACATTCAAGCACACCGATATCCATGTTTACCAAAACCGACCTAAATCCTACCACAAAATCATAATAGAATCAAAAATTCTGTCACCAGCTAACTTATCATAAAAGCCAAAAATGGAGAGGTAGGAAATGCAATAAGGAAGGGTTTCTTATAAATGAAAACAGGAGGGCGTGGTCAACATTCGCAGCCCAGAATGCCAGGGTAAGTTCCCTGGCCCGTCCAAACTAGATTTGAGTAACCTGTTGTCATACACACAGTCCTTGGATAACGCTGTTAAGTTTTTTTCAAGGGGGTCACTTCCAGTTCTCTGAATAAATCAAGGGATTCGTGGAAAACCAGAATCGCAGGTCATAAATACCCATGCAGATTTCAATAGTTCGCCCCTGCATCACCATGGAAATTTGTTGGAAAAAACGCAGGCCTCAACGAATAATGTTGTCATGATACAAGTGGCTGGTTCACGAAATGGAAAAGAAAAAAAATCGATGCGAAGGAATGTAGCTTCACTGTACAACTCCAAGAGAAATCTCGTAGTTAACATGATTTTAAAATCATGGACAGTCAATGGTGCACTGTCCTGGGCCATTACTTTCTTGCATAATGCGCCCAGAGTTAAGAGCAAGGTGAGATCGGGTTAAAAAAAAGAAGCAAGTGAAGGTTCTAAACAAAACGAAATAAACCCCCAGTTTCACGAACAGAAACTGTCGTGTGTGCGCGGTTATAAAAGGAAGTTCAGCAGGCAACTCGCAAGGAAACCTTACACCATACACAGAGAATGCATGGTCGAATTTTTGGGGGTGTTCCCCACCCAATCGCAGAGGTTTTAACCATAAAAATGCAGGGATACATAACAAACGCAGAGAATTTATACAAAACGCATTAATAAATTCATTGTTTTAGTTCCAAGAAATAAACAGCGGTGGTTCTGTATACAAGAGAGAATGAAGTCTCAGATCCAATATTACCCAACGATAATGCCAAACGCCTATTCACAGAACGAAATATCATACCCAAAATTTTAAATGTGGAGAAAAAACTTCGGGAATGTATAGCCCAATTTGGCGGGAGAGGCTACAATCGGTACGCCTACGTAAAATGGTTGTAGAGGTCCAAACGCCTCAAGAAGAGAGAGGGTTGAAGCCCCAAAATAATTTCTCCTTGAAATGTATTATCTGAATTAAATTCAGAATGCCAATGAATAAACATACGATTTTTCCTTTAAAATACAAATGCAGGCAGATTTTAATATCTTTTAAAATACAAACGCGGAAAGATTTTATTATCTGGATTAAATTTCAGAATGCCGGTGAATAAAATAAGGTTTTCCCTTTACAATATAGAATACATCCATGTACAATCAGCATACAGATTTAAGTATAAGATCCTAATGCATACTACTCTACCAAAACACAATTCATACCATTGCCTTATCGCAGCCTTGATTGCGTCTGCGCTCCGTGCCACTCCTGCTCCACGCCGCTCCTTCTTGCCGACCGTAGAGACTACATCGGTACCTCCCAGCCAATGCTAGGGGTACTCTCCTTCCCCCTTAGCCCCCCGAGCCGCAAAGGGGCCACACACAGTCCAGATGGTATACCTAGCTTCCCAGCTCGCCTCGCAAGGCTGAGCTACCACTCCAATACAAGCTGAGAAATTCCCAACTCCTCACAAGCAATCAGTCCAGTCACCCATCCCCCTCACGATACCTAACAACCCATCCTTATTTCCCCTCATCCCCCTTTCTTTTCTATGGTTTTGAGCCCCACCAACTTTTCTAAATCAAATTTATTTTTAAGTTTTAAAGAAAACCCTCGAAAATTTCTCTGTCGTACAAGTGTCATTCATCCCCCACGTCTCTCCAAATTTATTTTCTTTAACTTATTAATTGTCTATGTTTCATTTATTACATAATTTCCCTATTTTTATCAATCCCTTCTCTTCTTTTTTTTTAAACCAAAAAGGTAAATGTGCTAATTAATCTTTTCATTTTATTTTTAAATTCGTAACTTTTTATACTCCCGCAAGTGAAATAATTTTATTACTTATTAATTGTCTATGTTTCCTTTATTACTTTGTTTCCCTATTTTTATTAATCCCTTCCTTTTTTTAAAAAAACCAAAATGGTTAATGCGCTAATTAATCTTTTCATTTATTATTTATTTAATATCTTTTGTTCTTACACAAGTTAGGAATTAATTTCTTCTTTGCAAAATTTTAAAACCATTAGTTTTAATTTAAATCTTACCCTCGTCATCACCCAAAGAATTCTATGAAGACCCAACTATTACTTAGGTGGGTTTTTGTTTAAATTGTTACTTTTATTCCAGGGTCTGTTCTTAAGGTTAGACTAAAATTTTACCCTTAAAGTTTTAGACTTAGTACTTACATTCTGAACTGGGTGACACTGGGTTAGGAAGTTGTTTAAGGATTTATTAAGACATTATTGTCTTAGGGCTATTTAGGTTTGTTTCCGTCATCCACATCAATGCGAAGTTCCCTTCAGGATGCACCACGTGCTCCAAGGGTGCCACTCGCCTCGTTCGTTTCCTTTGCGCTACGTGCCCTTCAGGATGCACCACGTGCTCCAAGGGTGCCACTCACTTCTTATGTTTCTTTTGTGCGATGTGCCCTTCAGGATGCACCACGTGCTCCGAGGGTGCCACTTGCCAAATGGACTGATTGGTAGACATCTATAACCCCTGGAGTCAACACTCAGCTAGGTGAACTTGTGGGAGTATAAGGGCTCTAAGGAATAAGGCCCCCATGTTATTGCGTGCCCCTTAGAATCATCGTGAGCGACTGTCGTAGTCTGCCCTCATGGCATTGTGGATCCTCTCGAACTAGGTAATCGTTAACCTACAATTCGAGCCACGACGGGAGTGCTAGTAGGCGGTGGCAGGGCTGCTGTCCACCCCTCTCCCTCAACCTCTTTGGAAATGGTGTGTGGCCCCTTTACTCCATATGTGAGTCTGGTCGGCAAGCTATCGTCAGCCTGCATCATCAACAATCATGTCAGAACATGTCAACATCATATCATCAAATCAATGAAATATCATAGAAAATAAATCAACCCAAATAGCACACTCCCTGACTCAATCCGGAGTCCAAGGGGTTCCACCGATGCCTCTGCATCCTCAAGGTCCAAAAACCCTGCACACTCAATAAAACTGAGTCAAAAGCACCTGTCTAC